>BMAV01019667.1:302743-364012 GCA_019973955.1 Trichonephila inaurata madagascariensis
AGTGCACACCTGATCCCGGGCTTTCTCGCTTTAAATATTAAAAAAATAACACAATTGTTATTAATTAGAATTTTATATATTTTTTTATTACTTAACATTTATTCTAAATGCTAATTCTGCGAGGCTTAAAATTACAATTCATTCAAAACTGTTTATAATATGAGTATTTATTTCAATAAATCATTTTACATTTTTGAATACGTTGTCATGCACTTGGTTTTACTCTTCTTACAATTAAGCTATTATATCAAGAATAATATATTATCATTTTTTAAAAAAATAAACTCGTGTTATATAAGAGTGGGTACTTCAGCCAGTATATAAGAACAAGTTTAATAATTATCAGTGACTTCCATGGTCTTGTCTTGCAGAGCAAAGTTTTCAAAGGAAGCCTAAAAATTAGAAATTGACACTCAGAGTTATTTTTTGATATTTAGCTCAGATCTATATTTTGTCTTCAAAGTAGCCATCGCAGAAAATCCGGATTCACAAAGGTATGATGTTAAAAATGGTCATAGTATACGAAATGCTTTTGTTTTCAGTGCAGAAAATTCAGCATCCACCTCTATCCAGAATTCAAAGAGTGATTTATTACAAAACTACCCTTTAATTTCGTCACTGGATATGAAATCTATGAAGATCTCTTTTTCGGCAGTTGAGAGCCCTTCTGAAGTATTGTAAAATGGATCCCTAACCCATTCGTAACTTGCAATCAATTTGCCCTCGTCTGTGTACTTTTTTATGCTTTATTATCGTCGAATGCTCGCTGTGATTTAAAAATATATCTATGATTTTGTTTTATTGCACTGCCGTAAATACTTAATACCGTGAATTATAATTAACGCGTGAATTATGAAATGTACATTCAAGAGTGATTCGGTAGCTAATCAATTTGGCCAAGACTGACTAGAATTGTACGAAGTACAGCATTTTTACATGTTTTGTGCAGACGTCTGTTAGGTTGCCTAGACTCACATGAACGTTCGCGAGGATGCCAGATGTAATGGATATGATAAAGAGCAACATAGATTAGGCTATTTTTTAATGGCATTTGTACTTTTAGAAATGAATCTTGAAGGAAATAAATCTTTAATTAAATATTATTTCTCAATCTGTTCCAATTTAAAAATTAGAGAGAGAAAAATAAAATAATTAACCTATTACTTAAAAGTAATTTACTTAAAATATATATTACTTAAGAGTAACATATATAAAAAATTTAATACTTATCTTATTAATACTGAATTAAGAACAAGTTTAATAAGTATTAGCGACTTCCATGGGCTTGTCTGGCAGAGCAAAGTTTTTCAGTTTTTTAGAAATTGACCCTCTGAGTTCTTTTTCTATATTTAGCTGATATCTATATTTTGTCTTCTAAGCAGCCACCGCATTTTGTAATATGTTCCAATTTAAAAATTATATAGAGAAAGGAAAAATAACATAATAATTATCCTATTACTTAATTTTTTTTTGCTTAAAAGTAACATATACAAAGGACATTATTATTGCATTCAGTAATTTATTAATGTATAAGGGGGGCGCGATAAAAATTTTGGTTGAAAAGGGGGGCGCCAGTATTGAAAGTTTGAGAAACACTGCACTACCAGATTGTTTTAGAGTTCTGTTTGAGCTGCATGTAACGATTTGATATTTTTTGCAAATACAGATAATGAATCTTATGATTACTAAAACTTCTGGTTTTTTGAGAAGTTGTACACCTCAGTGCGTATATGCATACACTAGCATTTACCCACAAAGCCCAGCGGATTAGTGGTTAGTGCATCGCGCTTTCACACCAAATGTCCGAGGTACAAACCCTGGGCTGGGCAAGGTTGAATAAGCCTTTAAACCCTTAAATGTGTCAATAAATGAGTACCAAGCTTGCTTGAGTTTTTAACACTGCGGGTTTCGCGTCATACTGACCACCTGCCCGTAACATCTGCTCTTGCACCTCAGGGCCCAATGTCACGTATATTGTGTTGGACACAGTAGGCTCATTTTACTCATGTACTTCGTTGAATATTTCATGATATTTTGTGGCTATATTTGTTTTTAAAGTCTTGGCCTTAAGCTTTCGGCTGTGTTGAAAACTAATTCCTATAGCCTTCGCTCCTTGACTTAAAGAGAAAACAAATGAGTCAAGTATGTTGTCAATTTCCAGCTAGTAGTTCTAATAGTCTGGAAATTTAGTGATGAGTGAATGTTGTTTATATGAGAGAGATCCCGTTCTTCTATCTCCCTATCTTTATGTATAGACATACAGTTTTATAACGCATTTTATTTGAATTACCATCAGTGATGATGATTGAGAATTAGGAATAAGGGGCTGGAAAACATATAAAAAATGAAAAGTATACTGAAGAGTCAAGGGTTGCTAAAAGATTGATATCGACATCAAAATTTTAAAACCTATCTGCAAAAGAATATGTCTCTCATATTTTTTTTAAATTTAAATAGGAAAGAGTAGTCCATGTTGACAGCTGTTTTTCTGTTTCTAAACAATTCTACTATTTTATCTATAACAGAGATGACTTCTACAAATTCGTCTAGACTGAAGCTCATTTTTTCAATGACTACCAACTGTGAAAGATTATCTTGAAGCGCAAAGATACTTTCAGATGGTTTTTCACTATTTTCAAAACATTGGAATACAGTTCCACCTGTGTAGCGGATATCGGAACCAATAAAATATTCGAAACGTTTAAGGTATCCGACTACGTTTGGAACCGTAAACTTGCAAAGCGCATAAATGGATAATTTTCATGATATTTAATGTCACTTAGAATAGAATGCATGTATAAAAATGTTTTTAGGGCATTTTGACAACAAAAAATAGTTAAATACAATATTTTGGCAAAAAATTAACTTAGAATAATCTTTTTTTCAAAATGTTCTCCTTTTGTGAAAAATGCTTCTATTATAACAAGGTTTTGTCTGTACATAGCTCAGACTTCTCCACAGAGGCGCAACTGGAATTTTTGAAATATATAACTTAGAAGTGGGTTTATCCATATTTTACGACAACAAAGGGGAGCAATTTTAAGAAACAAACGTCGATAATTATTTCAATCGGTGGTAACTCTGACAATAATGTGATTTTTTCAAAAATTCTAATTGAGCCTCTATAAAAAGGTCTGAGCTATATACAGGCAAAACATTAAAATAATAGAAGAATTTTTATTAAAAGGAGAACATTTTGAAAAAAGATGATTCTAAGTTAATTTTTTGCCAAAATATTGTACTTAAATATTTTTTTTTGTCAAAATGTTCTTAAAAACAAATTTATACATGCATTCTAATCTAATTGACACTCAATATCATGAAAAATATAAATTTATGCGCTTTTTTAAAATCGCAGTTCCGAACGTAGTAGGATACCTTAAAATGGTTTGGACATATACATTCTGGCAGTGGATGTTTCATGTTTAAATTATCGAATTAAACTTGTTATTAGTTTACAATCTGTTTAAACAGATTTTCTCTTAAGGGACATTTTTGTTTTGCAGTTGAAGTATCATTGTGCCATTTCTAAATGCTTCGCTTGCAATTGATCAAGTATCTTTTAATAAGTCATTACAAATCAAGTTATTCCTCATTGAAGTGATCAATAATGTTTCCACTTAACACAATAAAATTGGAGTTTTTCTTTCTTTCTTTTTATCTTCTGAAGAATAATTTGGTAACCTCATCCAGATTGTCTGGCAAACGGCGATTAAAAAGTTTTTTGTCTTGTGGTGAACCAAAATGGTTAGCGAAAATTACGTCCGTTAAGTTCACGTAGGGCTTTTCATTGGTTTTGATGAGTCAATTCCTCAAGAAAACAAATCCACGAAAGGTGAGAGCTTCATAGCAAAGTTTTTTGAATTTCTTTTCATTTCTAAAATTAATTACAGTTTTTATTATTACTTCAGCATTATGAACTACTTCATGATCCAATACATCCTGGTTTTGGAATTATTTTGAAAGAATCTTCGTACTTTTTAAACATATGTTTTATAACACTTAATTCAAAAAACACTAAGACTGAGTTTCGCTACCAGTTTTTCGGTCAGTAGCATTAATATTTAAAGTATGATACACATCTACCAGTTACTGTTAAATAGCTCACAATGCTTCGTATTTGATGATAAACATTGCATGGCTTAATGATTTGATAGTCAAACTTCTAAATCAATCACTTTTCAAAGAAAGTAAATCATTTACGTTTGTCACACTGTCTGCCATTTGGGAGAAGCTTCAATTAAACAGATTAATTTTTCATGATACTGAAAGCATTGCTGATGAAAATAATATTCTTACATGCATCTAAAAGAGCCAGATGTAACTTTTTATCTACCAACGGTACATATATAAGTACCACTCTCACTTTAAAATTACACAGAATAACAATTTTTACGAATAATCTGACGATGCTTAGAAAGAATATTCTTTTAAATCCACACTTTCAAAATATAGGGCAGCTCGGGTTCTACGACGAGTATTTTAGTGGGGATGGCGAATAGTTTTATATCAGAAGTTACGTTTTCAGCTGACATTTTGATGGGATTGCGAAGATTGTCATTTTTATTCCGAAAAAGTAGTTAATGTCAAAAGAGGTAAGTGTCTTATTTTTTTATATTTTAAGGAAGTCCCTAAAAAATGATTTAACTGTTTATTTGAAATGAATAGTGTATGTAATTAATTTTACAGTTTTGTGGTACTTATAAGTACCGATAGAGCACACTGGGTGTTGGAGCGAGAATTTAGATTTTTTTTTCGTCTGTGTGGCTTTTTTGTTTTTGTTTTTTGTTGTGCTGTAAAGTCCTCACTATAGTGCAATACATTTATGCTCTTTTTTTGACATTTATTTTAACTTATTTATTTTGCTTTTTTATTGCTTTATTTTAACGTTTTCAAAATTTTTAAACATTGAATTTGAGCTTGTTTTTTCCCCACACAACTAAATGAAATATGTGTTCAAAAATTAACAACATTTTAATCTCCTAATGAATAACTGAGATTTAACAATAATATAGAAGGTTTTCAAGGTGTTATTTTATTATTACTATCATCATCATCATTATTATTACTATTATTGCCTTTTCACAGAATGTCTGGAAAAAAGAAACTGACTTCAAGAAGCTTTGTATTTATTACAAAACCTACTATCTGAAATCAATGATGTACTAATAGATGATTTCTTAGATGAAAAAGTCCCCGCAAATTATATGCAGGAATTTTCGTTAGATTCAAAGGATGACGATCAAGAGACTGAAATCAAGGTGCAATAGTTCATGTTAGAAAATACAATATTTCTGACCCCAGGATGCAGAACTTTGAAAACCATTCAATCGAAACCTCACTCAAAATGCACAACGTGTAATAAATTTCTGTGTATTAATGAGAAAAACTGTTCCTTTGAATATCATCAAAATAAGTTTACGTGTAAAAAAAGCAAATAAAATTTTAAAGTTTAATAATCTTATAAAATAAATATTTTTTTCTGTAAAATATTAGTGCTCTCTGGTTTTTTACATTTTTAAGTGTTAAAACTTCTTTAAAAAATTATTTGGTATTTTTGGACTATGAGAATATTTGAGACCTTTGTGGACTGACGGTACTTCAAAATACCAATTTAATTAAATAGATCTAACGTATTAAATTTCCCAAATTTGAGTATTTTATTTTTGTATATCCCTAATTTTCAATGCAATGATTCAAAAAAAAAAATACCGCATGAAAAAAATTTACAGTGAATCAAAATGCGGTAGATAAAGAGTTAAGGAATTCATGTAACGATGAACACATACATGACATATCGGTTATTTTCTTTCATCCTCACTTCTATGCATTTGGAAATAATTATCATATTTCCTGCACCAATGCAAAATTGAGAAATTTTATTTCTAAGACCCATCAAATTTATATTTTAAAATAAAGTATTAAATTAGTTAAATCGGTTTGGTAAAAACCAAGAAGGTATTCTTTGGATTACGAATTTTTAGTGGCATATATTAAGATCAGAGTTTACTTCTCATAACGTGAAATGTTTAGTTTCATCAACCAATATAAACAGGCATTTATTCTTAAAAGTACTTTTAAATATGGAAGCAGAATGTAATCAATATTTAGGACCCTTGGATAAAGAACATTGAAGAATACATAGAGGTTGACTAATGTGCATATTGAAACTGACTTATCAGATAACACATGTGTGATATCTGATAATACATAGAGGCTGCCCAATGTGCATACTGAAACTGACTTATCAGATAACACACGGGTGATATCTGATAAGTCGTATATTGAATCATTCCGCAATATTTTTACGATAATATAATTCTCATTCTCCCTCCAAATCAATCAGCATTTACAAACTAGTTTTTCTCTGAGAAGAACAGGGATGACATGAGTTATATTTCACGGACTTCTCTAGAACGGGTTGCACAGAATAGATCTTCGGGTATATGGTTCCCTGTTTATCAAACATTTTGGAATATTTGGTATTAACAATTGATTTATCAAATCAGCTACTATGATGTGTCGGTTCGGTTTTGCTTAAATAAAAATATATGCATTAAATGTCTTGGAGTGTTTGCATATTCCATATATTTGAAATATTTTGTACATAATAGAAACAATACTATGCGAGATATAAAACTAATGGTCAGCATTTACCGTTTAATGTCCTTCTTTTAGATTTCCTTTCATTCTTCCATGAAAGAAATCATCTAATGATACCTGGAAGATATTTGTCCATATTTGCAGTATTCTGATTTTCATATTTCTCTTCGATTTTTATATCTAACGACAAAATAGCCATTGCTGCAAGCGCTGATTTCTCTAAGAATTTTATCTTTCCTGAAACTGATACCGGTGGAAATACAAAATTTGAAAAAAAGTTTTTCAAAAGACAGTACATTCCATATTGCTACAAACTTTCAGTTACTACTGTGACCATATTTATTACAGGTAAGAATAGCACCACTTCTTCATTTTTGTCCAATGGTGTATTATAAAATCTATAGAAGATGTTGCAGGACTCTAAAAACGTAATACATACTTTGGCACAATAAATATGAAATGCATACCTTCATTATAAAATTCCATGCGTTATTCCAAGGCAATGAAGATCACAAACACACACACAGAAGTGAAATAATTGAAAAATAAACAAATAAATAAACAAAACAGTACGTACATTGATTAAATGGTCTAAAGAATAAGGTAAAACTTTTCATTGAGGTTTCTAATAAAAATGGTTTTACTAAATCACATTCAGCAGAAATAGTAATTCTGATGTATCAAACTAACAAGTTTATAAATTAATATGCATATTATAATAAATAATAAATAATAAATTAATTCTATTATATACGAAGGTATAGGTTCATTAGAAAAATACTACCTAATATTTAAACTAATAAATATATACCCACATTTATATGCATACTTATATGCAAAAAAATTGCGATTCGTTATTTTTTAAGAATTAAGTATGTTTCCGGATATCTAATAATTATTGTCACTGATTATTATCTCGCACTAAAGCTAACTTTTAAGAAAGAAAAAAAAATGTTTTAAGCTCAACATATATATATATACAGAGAGAGAGATAGATTTCTTCCGTGAGATTTTGCCTAGTTTTTACTTATTGAAATCATAGAAACACAGGAATAATCAAACGATAACTGGTGAGAAAATAAGTAAACATATAAAATATTCAGTAGGAGTTAGTCTGAAATACATCTCGGGAATAAATAAAAAAGTATAGGATGTTTATGAATTATTTATCACATGTTCATCTACAAATATTCAAAGAAATTTTATTTGTGAAACAGTGCCTAAACTTAACAGACTTACGTATATGGCATCAAAAATTTGCGTTGAGCTATTTCTCCCTTTACTGATAAAATATGATATTTGTCATATTGCTTCCTTGTGCCTTCCTTCCTTGAATATTTATAAACTACTACACAATTTGTGTGTGTGAGATACATGTCAAAGATTCTATTTTCTTATTTACTTGACATTTTTATTCGACTTACTTATAATAAATAATTAAGGATTATATGTATGTCAGACATATAGTGTTAGAGTCTTTTACACTACGTTAACAAGAAAATCTAAATGGTTACTTACAGATAAATTCAAATATTTTTTATCATCAATTCCTATTAACATTAAAAAGTTCTTCATTGAAATATAACACTCATTCTCTTTATTTTTGATATTAATGCATTTAGACACATACACAAGTATGCTTATACCCATTGTTAATTGTCTTAAAAAGGTATCACCATAATTTTGTTACAAATCTAATACATACCTATAGAAATAAGGATATTAATAAAACTACATATATTTCATTAGAATTGTGTATCTTTTTGTTTCCAAATATATATGACATAGTGTTTTTAGCTTTTCTATTGGAAAAGTCAAAAAATTAGTTCAATTGAAATATATGATATTTTGATTTTTTCAATTAATTTTATGAGCAGATAAATAAAATTATTCATATGGTGTTATCGTATATTGTTGTAAAGCATTCTGAATCAACATTTTAAACAGCTTTGTAAGAAAAATTTGCCTTTGTACCTAGCCAGAGTTACATATATTAATAATATTATTAAAAGGGAAATATTTACCAAATAAATAAATAAATAAATATTATTTTATACTTTTTCGAAGTTATTTTTACGCAAAATTTCACAACAACAAATAAACTATTAGTAGCACAATTTAAAACTCATTTGCAAAGGAACACATTATATTTTTGTTTCGTTATTCAGGGTCTTATAAAAATTAAACAGAAAACGTTTTAAAACTAAAATAAAAACTATACAAAATCAAAAACAAAAGTAATTTTAAAAATAAATTCTAACTTTTTAGTTTAGTTGAAATAAATTTATGCTATAAATTGTACTTTTAAAATTATTTTTACCACAATCTTTAAAACTATTCCTGAAAACATATAATTTAACACATGAACAAAAGCTAGAGTGTAAAAAAATTAAATACACTATTTAGTTATTTTGTAAAGGAGTCAGAACAGTTTTGTCTTTTTATTATTATTCCAAAACGTTTAATGATGTGCTTGGTATTCCATCGATAAAATAAGGTTTTGAATTGTTTCCAACTGAATTTTAAGCGAAGCATTCTTAATGGGAGAATTCAAATGCTCGCTTAACACAAGAATGTTGCTTGCAATTTTGGTAAACTGTGCATGTGAGAATACTCCATATGTTTTCTAGGGAGCTGAGATCAAGATTAAGTGCTGGTTACTTGAAAACCGATAACCTTTTCAACTTAAGCTGCTGTGACATTGAGGAGGAAGTATGAATCAATACGTTATCCAAAGTTCCCCACCTAAAATTTCACTAAGAGGAAGCAAATGATTGGAAATTCTATTGATGCTACCGTATTGAGAGTGTATGAAAGCAAATGATTGGAAAATGTATTGATGCGACCGCAGTGTTTCTCAAAATGTAAATGTTTGCGACCCAATTTTAAATCTTAATTTTCATCACGCCCCCCTTCATATAATAACAATGTATTGAATGCAATAATAATGCACTATGACGTTAAGGATATATTACGACTTTAATCATAAACCATAAAAATGATCAATATAAGTATTAAATTGTGTATATGACAAGCCTTCGTGAATCACTAGTAATTATTAAACTCGCTCTTCACTTAGTATTTAAGATTAATTATCAAATACATTGTGCAGTATTGATACATTTATAAGTATATTATATCAGTGTGAATGTGTATTTCATATTTATTATGTCATAATCTATATTTTGTTTTGCTTACTTTCAGTACATTTTTAATTTTGTAAATCCTTTGTTTTTGACTTTTCGATATCCTCAAGCCCCCCCTAGGGGGCCGCGCTCCACAGTTTGAGAAGCGCTGTGCAAAGCAAATTATTGTATTTTCAAGTTTTGCGAGTTATTGATACATGATAGGAGTCTCTGACCACTGAAAGAATTTGTTTCATATAATTTTCAAGGTTTTCGAAAAAATCGTGTGGTGCAGGATATCCTGATTTAATTCGTGCGCCATAAAACCCCACAATCACACTCTCACTCTCTCATACCATTGCAGAATCATACTCCCTGTTTTTTTTTTTTTGTTTTTTGTTTTTTTGTTTTTTGGATGTCATATTAATAGAATGCAAATCCATCAAGAAAGTTAATATTACATTCTTGATCCCTCAACAAATGCGACATTCAGCTACTTATCACCAAATAACATAGACTGTTTTCGCCCTTTCAATCAACCGTAGTAATTCAGTTGTTATACAGTTTAGCAAATTTCCGATTCTAAAACTTTTATATGAATAGTTGTTTTCGTTGTTTTCCCTCTAAATATATTTTGAATTTGAGATAGGAAATAATTCCCAGTGGCCTCTTTCTCATACACTAATCATTTAGACGTCATTCATGTTGTTTCCAAGTGGAATTTTCATTCGATGTGTTCAAGATAAAAAAAATAATAGACTTTTCATTGCGATATCTTTCATGCACCTGCAAATTTTAGCAACGGACTCACATTTTGTTCCTTTTATACTCCAGATTTACACAATCTCCTGCGAAAACTTTTTCGATATTTTGATATTTTATTAGCGCAAATACAACCGTTTACTTCTTAAAAATCCACTGAACATTCGCGTGTTTTAAATAAAACTTTTGACACGTCTGTTTCTTTTACTATTCTTAACCTCCATGGTTTTGGTCAGCGTTTCTCGAACTGTGTGGAGCTCGTATATAACTCTACGAGGGTGGTGTGAGCATAATAAAAAGTAAAAAAAAAAGGATTATATTAAAAAAATTATGAATTTGCTTAAAGTAAACAAAAAAATACATTCTGACATAATAAAACATAAAATAAACAATTGCACTGGTATAGTACACTTATAAATGTATCAGTACTGCCCAATGAATTTTATAAACAATTTAACAATACTAAGTTAAGAACAAGTTTAATAATTGTAAGTGACCCCATGGGCGTATCATATATAAAACTATGCATACAAAAATTAACCCTTATCTTGATAATGTGTAAGTTTTATCATTAATCCCTTGAATGCCGATTAAAATTTACGCAATTCGACCTCCAATGCCGCCGTTTTCCACGCTGGCCCACGTATGTGATGAATTGGGGTGGGGGTTGAACAGAAACAATTAAGTAAAACCTTCTCTGAAAAAGTAAATCCTCCCAAACATTTTTAAGGTCCTTTTATTGCATTCGAAAGACTTCAGAATAATTTCATGGATAGCAATGCACTTACAAGATCGTACTTCGGAAAAACATATATATACGTCCTGGAAAATTAATATTTTGGCTTATCGGGACGTACATATAAGCAAGTGGCACTTAAGAGGCATTGCAGCTTCAGCGTCTAAGTACGGTATTATTGAATTCAATACATTGCTATGGCATAGAGGGGGTGCGATGAAAAATGTGATTGAATATTCCGTCGCAACCATTGAAAGCTTGAGAAGCACTGTTGGTAGAAAAACTAAAAATAGAATTTCTGGTACAATGGTATTATTGCTACAATTGCACACGCATAATTAGTAAGGAATTATGGAATATAAGTTTGATCTTAAGTTTTTGTTTTGCTCAAACGTTGTGGCACATATATCAATAATTGTATGCATATTAGGTTCTCCTGACAAATTGTTAAGTAACGGACATTCGTCAATTGATTATTGAACAAAATTTGTATGTGACTATAATCCAAAATAGAACATAAAACTTTGGTCAAAAAACCTAATTATGAAAAATCAGAAATTCCTTACAAATTACTATGCTCAAGTATTTCACATTAAAATTTTCCAAATATTGATCCCATTAAAATACTTTTTTTGTCTCAGTTAATTCCCTCGATATTTTTTTTTCTTGCATTTATAAAAAAATACCTTAAGTATAACATACAATTCTAATTACGTCTTTTCTAAAATTCACTTGGCTAATGATCGAATTAGCTTAAGTTTACGTAAGCAAATCACGAAAATTTTATTGTGTGTTTATATGGTGATTGGTTTTAAAGACTGTACAAATATTTGTTTGAAAATTTGAACTTTTCTTTTAAAAATATCAAATGAAATACGTCAGAAGAATTAAGCAATAATTATTTTTATATTTTGCTTTAAACACAAATAATATTGTACCAATTTATTGACATTATACTATAATAATTAATTATTGGAAGTAAATTTTTAAAAAATGGCAAATTTTGAATATTTTCATACTTATTATCATATTATTTATAAATATTTAAAATATAAGTAACAATTTTACAAAACGTGTTTTTTGAATAGTTTATTAAAATTTCAAATTAAAATTTTGCCTTAGGGACTAAAAATATTTTTTAGTTTTAAATGAATAGTGCATTTCCCTTTAAGTACTTTTACCTCATACAAATGAAATATTTCTTCCCATTAACTTAAAAATACTTTAAATTCAAAATTTGTATTCTCCACTTGCTAACATTAACAGAAATAATTGTTGTTGTTCAAAATTACTTTTGGGATTTTAGAATATAGTTTTTCAGTTTTTTAACTGATGTTTAGTTAAGGAGTACTTTTCTATACAAATAGGCGTAAATACGTGATATTAAACTAACTTAGGAAGATCATTACCAAACATTTAAACCATATCAGAAAAATACTTAGGATCATTTAATATTTAAAATAAGCATATATAAAACATTAAAAACTCAAAAGTATATTAGTAAGCAATTATTCCCAATAGTATATCTCAGAAATTAAAATTATAAATTTCTCTATATTATTTACTATTACATATAAACACTAATTTGGGAAAAAATACTTGATGAAATGTGTACTTTTTATGCAATCTTATGTTTTAATCTATTATTTATGTATCTTTTTGTTTTACTCTGTATTTCATTTCTACTGATTTTTCAGACTGTCTATCCACTGAAGTTATCTTCAGTAATTGTCAAAACCAATTACTTATTTTAATACGAGATAATGCACACTAGATGAAAATCAAGGCCTGAACATTAAAACTTGGAGCTGTATTAAATTTTAACTCAAGAAGAATTATCAAAATCAGAAATACCATAATTGGATAATGAATGAAATGAACAGGTTTCAAAACTTAAATTAGTGTAAAAGAAGTACTCTAGAGCTTATATGGGGAATTATCAGGTAGCGTACTGAAATCACAAGTATATATGAAGGTTGTATAAAGAGAAATTTTTTTATGAGAGGAGTTGTAATACGCGAAATATATTTTTTTTAAATAAGTATAATTTTGATCGAAAAATGAGGATAGACTATTTTTCCTATTTTTTTCCTGTAACTGAATGTTTTCTTCGATACATTTTTTAATTAACACCATTCTTAAAGCATTTATCACTTTACGTTAAGTTTTCAAGTTCTGTGCTCATTGAAATCAATCGGTGAATTCATTAAGTTCTCTAACACGGAAATCTTGATGTTTCAATAATCGTACTTGCTCTGACTGACAAAGTATTTCTGTAGTAGAAAAAAGTCATATACATGTATAAGATTTAATTTATTATCCAGAAAGAAAAAAATCGCTTCCCAAACACCCTTTCTATTTTAAATCAAAGTTGCTCAGATGTTTATTCTTTTCGACAAGGAATGCCAAAATATTTCCCAAGCACTTGGTTTTGCAGGATTCTGTCAGCAATTTTGGAGCACAGATTGAGCCCCCCTTCTCATAATGTAAATACAGATTTATGAGAAAACCAGAGCATAATTAGATGTCTTAAAGCCAGAACATCACTATCAACTCATATGTTGCTTGCGCTGCTTTTCTTTTGTGTAATTATCCATTGATATATTCAGATTACTTTGGAAACATAAACTCCTTCTCAAGTTACTCAAATTATTTTGACTTTTATAGTCAGTTGTCAAAAACTCTGTGAAAGTAATGATAAATTTCTTGATAAAAACTTTAAAATTCATTTCTATTTGCTTTTTGAAATGTAAGTGTTAACGCCTACAAGTTCTGTAAAACTGATTAAGTGCAAAGAAAATATTATTAGAAATTTCATTTACTGCTCATTATGAGTAATTCAAGAGACATTTTGACAAACAAGCTTCCTTCGCATTCAAATGTTTTTAACTGAGCTGTTTGCAAGAACGATATTGCATGTCACTACGTTCAAACAATTACTTAAGTGTTGTTGTTAAGTAGCCAAAAAGGTGGCTTAAAAATAAATGTTGAAAGAAAAGTTTCTATTTTTACGGGGTTTCTGATTATAAATTAATACAGTTAAATAATAAATGACATAACAATTATTATATGTTAAGGAAATCCTATTATCGGGATAGAAGCAAAGCTTTATTTATAAAAGAAAACTGACACCTTAAAAGTAAATGTGTTGTGCTTTTAGATGTAATAATATACACATATCTTATTGTCATGGTCTGCAATTACCAAAAAATTAAAATTCATATAAATACATTTTAATTAATCGTCATTATGTAAAAGAACACTAAACTCCGTCAAATTAATAACGTTCATAATTCTGGGAGAATAGAATAGTGTTGGAAAGCTTGGGTGGTTGTGTTTGCAAGAAAGGAATCGGTAAATTAGCAAGTAAGCTTATATGAATACAAAGCGCAAAATGTCCCAAACATATGCCTGTACTTACAGTGAAAAACTAGAAATCTTCAAACCAGAATACGTTGATCCCGTTTTCCGGTTATATAAAAGAAAATGGTGGACCTGGTATCTCATATAATAATAATAACAATGGTCAGTTCACGTTTTATAATATGTCACGAATACAAATGACCATGGCAAATGATAATCAACCTAAAAATAATGTATTTGGTCAGTAGTAGTTATCAAATCTGTTATATCGAACAACAGCCTTATGTACTTCGATTGTGCATTTTGTCCTTCAAGGCTAAGATAAGGTAAATGATTTAAATACGAATTTCAAAAGTTTCCCATCACACCCATGCTAATGTGTTCAGTGACAAATAAAAGAATGACACATTTTGAAAAGTATTTGTTGCTGATGCAAGAGATGGCAAATAGAGAGAGGAACAATTTTTTTTCTATACCAAAACCCTAATTGCTTGAAAAAGAGAATATTTAGAGATTACCTTAGAGAATATTTTTTTAAAATAAATGTATTGAATTATTTTATAAAGTATGCTTAGTAATATTTGCATATATAGTATTAAAATATTCAAAAAGTAAAATAGGTTTACAAGTGTTGTTTAGTAGAGGTGAAGTTAAATTGAATAAAATTAAGAAATATTAATAACTAGCCAAAATGAAATATATTCTTCCTGTTTTTTGCATGGTCAGTAAGTATTGACAGGATAAAACTTATTTCCCACTTTTGAAATACCAAACTTCAAATTCACAGCATCTGTGTTAAGAAATTAAAGAAAATTAGAGAAATTTCTACATTTTTCAAAATTTGAAGCGTAATGCGCAAGTGTGACGGTTAATTTTTTTCTTTACAAAATTTTATTTTTTCCTTTTTAGCAACAGCAAAAAGTAACTTTTCTAGCATACAGTAATTGAAAAAAAAATCGCATCCTTAAGGTTAATATTTAGACCTATGTTCCAACATTCAAGATCTTATAGGGATTTTTCCATGCATTTTATCAATCCCCAATGATTTTATACACTTAAAACACATTTTACGTTTACGAAACAAATGTCAGAAGATATTTTGCAATTAGATTAATTCTAATATAGTCTAAGGCCATTTAAATATACTTAAATAAATTTAAGTTCTGGTCATTAAAACTGCTACACCAGGAAAGATATTTATATGAAGAGGTGATATATTTATTGGATACACACACATCTTATAGAACGAAAAATAAATAATTACATTTTAAGGAAATTTTGAGTATCAGATTTTTATAAAGAAATATCCAGAGAATTAATTATTGGCAGAAAAAATATCATTTACATGCTTTGTCATAGAGTTGAACAGAAGTTAATGGCTTGTACGAATGCATCAATAATTGAAAAAAGTCACCAGTCACACAGACACATTCGACAACCATAGGATAAACGTTTTAAATAGTTAAATATAACAGGGTAATGTGTTAGTCATTGAAATGGTTGAACATGTTATTTACCTTGGATTGTCAGGAATCCTTCATAGTCCTGCTGTAACTTATCGTTATGGGCGTCTCGAAGAGAGGCTAGAGTTAGGAGACCTACCACATCAGAAGTGTAACGACTGGTATCCTAAGTGTCACTGTAAGGTAAACGAGAGATCGAGAGGTTTTTATAGTGGCACTCGTTATCACAGACATCGCTCAGAGGCATAACGATGCCGAATGCAAACTATCAAATGTGCGTTCACGATGCCACCATACACGAGTGCAACCATTATAAGGCAATATACAAAACTAGGATTTGTCTGAAACGACAGCATGGAACCATTCTTGTGTCCAAGTTCGTAGTTGATCTTACCATTGATTGTGCACTTGTCTGTGAAACTGCGTAAAGTAATCGAAGTCTTAGTCGACATTCTGATGCTTTGAAAGTTATCGCACTATTCATGCAGTCTTTTGCTGTCTTGAGGACGACCCCTGACTGACAAAGGATTAGTAATTTGACTGTGAGATTAAATATAACTGTGAGGGTAACATGTGTATTTTCTTGGATAAAATTGATAAGGAGAAGGAGGAGGATTTGCAGATCCGGAATGTCGTACTATAGAGCCTTCTGAACTCCTCTATTCCATGTTTTAGTAATAATAATTGAATTGGACCAAAGAGAACACCAGTACTCTCTTAAAAAACGAAATTCCTATACATTATAATTTCATTTTGATCAAGGTCCGTTACACACTTGTAAGTCTTTCTATTTCGTACGTAATGCATAAGAAAAAATCATATAGAAAATTTCATATATGCGTCATGTTTCTGGTGTATCAATTTTAATAGTCCCAAATACGTCAAATAAATGTTTCTGTAATGGTGTCTTCGACAATACATAAGACGAACGATATATTTGAAAGTGCAACTTCCACCATGCACACTCGCATTTTAAAACTTTATTTTGAAAGTTAACTTAAAAAAATGATTAGTTCATAATAAAAATTTTGAATTCTTAAAACTGAAAGCAATATTTCTGTCTCTCTCTGTATATGTGAACATAATAAGTAAATAGTATGGACATTCCTTAAGCAATATTTTAATAGTCTTGTAAATACAAGACTTGGGAAGTCAGAATTTCATACACCTCAAACGAGCATCTACTGAAAATCTTGAGATTGCAAGGATTATTTCCCTTCCCAACTTGAGGGTCCAGGAATAAAAAAAAGAAGCTGTAATTATGTATTCCATTATAACTAATCGATAAAGAATATTGTATCCCGCTCTTTTTAGACAGGTATGGGCAAATGCTTTTCATACGGAAACTGTGTGTGTGTGTGCAAAAGTGAAAAGTTTGACGAAAGCAGATATGCTCAGACAAAGGCAAATCTGGCAAATATCCATAAATTAAATTAACGAATACATCCTAGCATGTTGTATTTCTTTTTATTTTTTAAAAGCAATACAAACTCTACAATAAATCATCCAAATATTCTGTAAACCTGATTCTTTTTTCCTCAACGCATTTCATCCAACAGTTTTGATCGTAATGGTACACCCTATTATAGGTCTTGGAATTTTTATATTGTTTCATATAGTTTAGCATTGTTTTTAAAAAATATTGTGGAAAGTACGAAAACAATAAAAAATATTTGTTTGTAGATTTGGCTGTGAGAACTCATTGAGAGAATTTATTTACCGAAAAGTAGATGCGAAAGAGAGAGAGACCAAATATTTTACGTCAGATGACCTTGTTTGTATTATTTGTTGCTTAAAACACCTTTGAGATACCATAGGCTATTTCAAGCATAGAAATAACCCACGTTTTATATGCGATTTAAATATTTAAGGCATTAATTTAAAATAATTCTTAATTATTGAATACCTATTAAAATTATAGTTTACAAAATGAAACTTAAGATACAAACTAAGAAATGCAATACACCTGAAATGTCCACAGACAATTGATATAAATGAGAATTCTCCAAAATTATTTTGAAGAAAATTTTAGCAAACGCAAACGCTACAAATTCCTTTAATATTTAGAAACAAACTACATATTTAGCATTGATTTATCAAAATTTAATGTCCTATTGCTCTGGAAATCCATAAAATAAGTATGCTGTGAAGTTTCAACTGGCCTGACAACATGATGAATTGTTTTGGACAATGCAAAATTAAATTACACTACAGAAGGGAGTTATTGGCTGCTATGAGAATGAAAGCTATGATTATGGATTATCTTCTGATATTTTGTTTTAAGTGCTTTAAAATTTAAATTCATAAAACATACAAATTATGCTTTAAAGATTTTTTTTTCCCAAGGGGGGCCAAAATTTGAAATAGAAACGAATTTTAAAAACAAAATACTATCCCTAATTTTTAAAAGGAAAACCATTTTATAATAAGGATAAATGTAATAATGACTTTGACTTGATATTTTACTCATGTTATTTTATGTAAATATTCTAAGAGAAAATTTCAATTTTTATTTAGAAAAAACAAATGTTTTTTGTAAAAGAATTTAGTTTTTTAATTATTTAACGCACCTTTTATTTTTTGGACACAGTTATTTAGTTTTTGAAAATTTTCAAACTGAAATGAGAGTTTTTAAATTGAATTGAAAATAGCCAAACTCAAGTAGTATAAATTAAAATAAAAAAACTTTTAAATAAGCAATTTGTTTCGGGTTTATTATTCAAAACTAAAACCAGTAATTTTTGTTTTTGGGTTATGAAGCATCCCCATTTTAATTTGTATTTAAAAGGAAAAGGAAAGAATACAAAAGAAATCAAGGTATCCATAGGTTCAAAAAATTTTTTTAAAAAATTGTTTTTTGAATAGTTTTATTTTTTTTTAAAGAACATAAAAAACTTAAAAGTCATAAATTTTAAATAAAAAATTTTATCCCTTTTTTAAAAAATTATGTTTAAAAAAATTTAAAAAATTTTTTTAAAAAAAAAAAACGTGATAAATAAAAAAAAAATTACATTCATTTTAAACGTCATTTATATATTCTTGATCCTCAAAAGTGTCACAAACCACGGGAAAAAAAAAATAGATTGAAAAATTTTTTAAAAGATTGTTTGATGGTCATGAATTTCGTCAAAATTACTGCATGTTCAAAAAATCCGAAAATGGATAAATGTAGCTGTTTTAAAACCGGGGTTTGTTACATTGGGGGCAATAGCATATATTTATAAAAAAAAATTGCATTTGTTGGGTTTTTAGAAGATATCTGTTTTTTTACAAATTATCGTAAAAAATTCATTCTTCAAAACTTTAAATTAAAAAAAAAATTTTTTGTATTTGATAAAATAAATGCTATAAAAAAAAAAGAACTTAAAAAAATTTTAGTTTTTTTTGTATTAGTCCTTCTTCCCAAATATTTTTTCCCCCAAGACCCAAACAACACCAAACATCAAACACCTAAAAATCACTTTTTCAACCTATTTGGATACCTTAAGATGAACTAAAATGTTAAAACAGTTATTGAAGGAATAAGGTTAATTCTTGAGAAATTAAGAAGCTCCATGATTATTTTGAGAGTATCCAGCATTTTTATACATTTTCCTCCTAATAGTTATTTGATTAAAATTTTATGCTATTAAAATATTTATTTTGACTAAAGAAGAGCTTCAAAGATACTTTAGAAAATATATGTCTCTGAATTTAAATTTTGGAATTAAAATTTTAATTTTTCAAACAACTGTTTTATATTTTTATGTTTCTATTTTAGAATTTACAAATTCTTTCGTTTTAAAATATTAAGATTTTTTTTAAAAAAGGTTATGAAAAATAACATTTGGCGATATATTTCAAACATCTTTTCCTTATCTGTGAAATCTAATCTCCAAATAAAAAGTTATAAAAATATGATAAGGAAAAAAAAATTTTAATTTCTTTTAAAAATTTAAATTTAGATTCATTGTAACTTATATTTTCCAAATATAAAATGAATTTTGTTACTATTTGTCTCTAACACAGCTGAAAAGGTTTTCAGTTGCATACATTTAAAAAATATTTCAATTGTCTGATACAGAGGCCTTAAACCAAAGCTTCTCAAAGTTTCAGTATTCGTGACCCAATATTAAACAATAATTTTAATCGCGACCCTCTCATACAATATCAATGTAAGGAATTCAATAATGCAATACAATGGTGCTACACGACGATACGACTTAAATCTCTTAAGTGCCACCGGCGTATATAAATGTCTCGCTCAGCCAAAGCGCTAATTTCTCCGTACGCACATATACGTCTTTCCGAAGTACGATATTTTCTGAACACTGCTATCCATAAAATTATTCCAAAGACTTTGGAATGCAATAACAGGACCTTGACAATGTTTGTGAAGGATTTACTTATTTCAGATTCATTGCTTCGTTTTACTCCTCCCCCAAAAAAAAAGCATCACATAAGCGTGCCTACGTGGAAAACGTTTGGCATTGGGAAGTGAATCGCTTAATATTTAATCGGCATTTAAAGAATTGATTATAAACCGTACAAATTATCAAAAAAGTATTATTTTTTGTATATAATTTTATATATAGGAATCCCAAAGGGTCACTAGTAATTATTAAACTTGTTCTTAACTTAATATTGTTAAATTAATCATAAAATACATTGCATAGCACTGATACAATTGAAATGTAATGAGTCAGTGTAAATGTGTATTTTATTTTTTATTATGTCAGAACGTATTTTTTTAATACTTTCAGTAAATTAACAAATTTTTTAAATAATGTTTTGTTTTCAACTTTTCAATATGCTTGCGCCCCCCTCATACAGTTGTTACGCCTTCCAAGGGGAGCGCGCTCCACAGTTTGAGAAACGCTGCCTTAAAACTAAGTTGCGTGGAACCCAGGATTTCTCTGGAACTAGTACAAGTAGTGAGTGATCACTACGAGTATTTGCTTAATCAAAGCGCCAAATGTTAGTAAAATTAATTTTTTATGAGGAAAAAATAGTGTGCTGATATAAATAAAGTCGGAATTTGTATATTAGTCGGGGAAAATACAGAAATAAATTGGATGCTGGACATTAAATACATTTTCAAATAATAACAATAGAGGCTGACTTTAAACTTTTGTCCTAAACAAAGCTTGCTTATCTCAGTCATCAAAATGAGAATTTTATTCCCACGTTATAGCTTTATTTTGTAATACTTTTCACTATAACATAAAAATAAGAATATACAATAAATGAGGTGGTTAGCCTATGAAGGAGAGAGACACAATAGATAGATTTGAAGTTTAACTTAGAGCAAGAACAGTTCTAAAATTTATGTTGCAAATTCTTGTGGAGTACATAGGGTTTATCATCCAGCTTTGAATACTTTGTAAAGAATATGAATAATGTACTTAATTGAAAAAAAAAATCTTATTTTTTTTAAAAACAGAAACAAAATGTAAACATACATTAGACATAAAATATGAAATGACATTACAATTAATTTCAACAGACTTAGATTCCCACTGCTTGACTTAAGAAATGCAAGCAAACCCATACTACATATAATGCACGGCTGACATCTGGAGCCTAAATTGATATTTTTAGTGAGTAAACCATAGTATTTTTTTAAATAACAGTTATTTTGCAGTACATAACATTTATATAACCGTTTAATCAACTTTAAATGTTATTTTAAGATATATTCCTTTAAGAATGTGTGCGTTTGGAATTAAGGTCAGAAAAAAACCTTATAGTTCTTAAGATCCCGTGGTCGAAAATTTTGAAGACCACTAATCTAATATTTATAGTTCATGGTGTTATTGTCTGATTATAAATGATCCAGAAATCTCCCTCTTTATTTCCCATTTCCACATTTATGACCCTTATCTATGACTGCTACATCTTCTCTATTGCCCATTACGATGAGTATTTTCTACCACTATATATGACATTAGTAGGAGAATTGCATCTTATATATTTCCCTCTTCATTAGGCCTATAACATTAACATAATTATCTCTCTCTCACATTAGAAATACAGCATCACTAGTGGACATTAAAAATAGTATGCCAATTAACTAAAGTATTCAGAGTAAGAAGTTTACATTTTATATAGAAAAAGATGGAAATATATTTCTTTAAATGAGCAAGAAAGACGAATGGATAACTTTATCAAAATGATTTTTTATAACATTGCACAAATAGTTAATTACTTTTTGGAACGTTCAATTCATTTATTTCTTTTTGATTTCGACAATACTCACAATGGCACTTCCTTTTTAATTCTTCTTCTAATTTAATTTTAATTATTTCTAATTTTTGGGATATCAGTTCATAATAAAGATAAAAAAGCATTGCACATACACTTACATATGCATACACCAGGTAATTAAGAGTATATAAGGAAGGAAAGCAGCTAACCATACTTTAAATATTGTACAGTAAGAAGAAATTATGATTAACTTACAAGCAGCTTACAGCTATAGAGTCTCCAAAATCAGTTCACACAATTACCAGACTCTTGTAAAGATAAAAGCTCTGACCATATTACACTTATCCAGTCAAATTGAGTTTGGATGTGACGTATAATTCCTTAATTTTATAATTATAATAATTTCAATATTTTATACTTTTATAATAATATGTTTTGCCTATTGCTAAAGCAGCAATGCGGTGTTTATTTTTCAAGCTTTAAACATATAGATGGATTATAGAATCGTGTAATAAATGCTTATTTTTCATTGATCCATGCCTTATCTGCGCATTCCGGAATATCTGTTTACTTATACTTTTTATTAATAACGGACTTAGAATCCCTATTCATATTATTTCATAGAATTTCTCTCATTTTTATAAACAGAAAGAGAAAGGTTGCCTATCTACATAACTGGTCAAACCCCTACTATTTCATGAAGCTATTTTCAACAGTGTTTATAATATTGCAGCAAAATTCTGTTTTCAGTTGTTGTTTTTTTTTTTATCTCAATTAAAATGTTTTAATCTTCAGCATTCAAGCCATTTCTATTTTTCCTGTACAACGTATTAGAAATTTATATATATATATATATATATATAAAATAAATTTGTATAATATTTCAAAAACCAGAAATAATAGATAATGAACATAACAAGAAATAACGTAATAAGAATATAAAAGCAAAACATGAAGATCGAAAAAATACTAAAAAGGAACTTTAAAAAAGAACCTAGCGAGTCAGAATGCAATTTCGGACTTAGGACTGAATAAGTGGGTTAGACTAGTTTTAAGGCGCCAACCTTCCCCCTTTGCAACTCGGTAGGAAAACCAAATAAAAAAAAACAAAAATTTAAAGTATATAAGAAAATTCAAAGTATATAAAAATAAACCAAAATTCAAAGTATACAAAAAACTCACAAAAGAGTATGATAAAACCACTGATTAATATTCTGAAACAAATTCTCCCCAATTTCTTAAAGGAGAAAAAAAATTATTAAACGAAATCTTCCTATTTACAGACCCCTTTCCAAGAGAATAAAAAGAGTCTTGGTATCTTTTGAACGTATCTTTTGAACACCTTTACACAAACGAGCATAGATAGATATCGAGATAGATGACAATCAATTTTGGTAGGCTTTGAATTGGTTGATTGTCAAAATGTAAATTTGCTAGGTTCAATTTGGTTGTAAAAAATGTGTAAGATGTTTAAGATGTGTGGGGAAAAAAGATGAAAACTTGATATGAGTGTTATGATATAATCTTCACAGCAAGACCATTTAACATCTGACTTTGAAATCCTATTGTTGTGTGGTGGGTTTGGAATCAGAAGTAAAGACGACTAATATATTTGGGATGAATATAAGTTCTTAAGAAGTTAAAAGGTATTCATGATCTAAACAACTTTTAAAAAATTTTTTGATATTATTAAATTTATCGATTTTATGGTAGTTAAGTTATCATTTCTAAATAAAAAATTCAAAATAACATTGTAAATTGATAAATGCAAGTTACTGTTCCATACGGGAATTTTAATTATATGGAATTTAAAAAAGAATCTCTTTTGTCAAAAATGTTACTGACTACATTATTGTTAATTAGATGCAAATCTAAATACAGAATTCTACCATATTAGAGTTAAAAATTAGTTTTAAGGAGGTTGAGATAGTCAGGGTAGAATGTAATATTGGTTTATATTCATTATTTTTACCAAAAATTATTAAATCATCTATATAACGATAAATCAAGTAAGAATCATTAACAATATGTCAATTTCAAAAAAAGTAAATACAGGTTCGCTAAACAATTACTATCTGGACCACCCTGAGGTAATCCTTTGATCTGTTTATAAAGATTCTGATTACGCAATGAAATTCTCTTTTTTAAAACGAGGTTAACAAGAATATCAATTTCTCTTTTTCATTGAAGTATATAGCTCATATTTATCATAAATTAACTGTAGAACCCGAATCATATCATTAATATCAATAGAATTAAAAGGTCCTCGAAGTCAAAGCCATGCATGGAAAAATTAACACATCTTTTTGTAACTCTGGCAATTTCTAAGCTATTTTTAATTATTGTCGTGTTTTGTAAATTATCAATTATATTTTGAAGAAGAGACTGCAAGATCTTACCAGACCTCGTGATATATGTATTGTAACCATTAATGATACTACGAAATTTTATAGGGCTTTTATGAAATTTTGATGTTAAAAAATGCGTGGATATTTAATATTATTTAGATGAATATTCAGTCTTTGTTCAAAGCTAAAAGACGATTATCATCTTTTCTATTACTGTGAATTGATTTTGAAATGCATTTTTTTTTTAAAATGTGATTATTTAATATTTTTCTGAAAATATTTACAGATTATGGCATAATTAGCAGAGACCATCAACATAACTTATGCCAGATGTTTCCAAGATATTCAATAAATTGGGTTTACTAATTTACAAGACTGCCTTCATAATCCACAGAGAAAATGCATCAACATACAAGAAAATCCAAACAGCGGCCGCCCATCCTTGGTTCGTTTCAATAATAAGTAGTAGTATTATATATATATATATATATATATATATATATATATATATATATATATATATATATATATATATATATAATACTACTACTACTACTAATAATAATAATCTGTAACATTTCTGGAGAGTGGTAAAAATAATTGTAAGACGTGGTGAGTGGATGTTATTATTGTAGCGAACCAAAGGATAGGGCGTGGCCGCTGGTGTATGATTTTCTTGTATGTTGATGCATTTTCTCTGATGGGATTATGAGGCAGTCTTGTAAATTAGTAAAATCCAATTTATTGAATATCTTGAAACATCTAGGCATAATAATTACATTGAGCATGACAACACAGACAAACAGATAAAGACAAGCACAGATCGCGTGGCAGCCGGCTAAATTACATGATGAAGGCAAGTATACAAAAAAGAGAGCGCGATTACACCAGATTTTTGCTTTTATATCAACAGTGGTTATTACATAATAGTAGTTCTGATTGGATATAATGGGTGGGACAGGGAATAGCCTTCGTCATTTTACGTCATTTCGGTTGAGAGCTTAGAGTGGAAGGTTAAATTTTTAATCTCCAGTAATTTTTTTACATGAAAATGGGTTTATTTATTTATTTTATTTTATTATTATTATTATTCCTCTCTTTGAGCATTCATTACTTTTCTTTTTTCTGAGCTTCTTTTTAATATATTATCATTTTTTTTCCCACGTGTTTATTAGGTTTAAACCCAACTTTTTTTTTTCCTATTATGTCAAAAGATTCTGCTGTACGGGAAGGAGGGATCCATAAAGACTAACCCTAATTAGCTGGCCTAATTAGCGGCCTTAGAAACAAAATAGGCCCAGTTTAGTCAAAAGATTTTTTTTGTATTTTTTTTTTCTGGTGAATTAATTTCTTCCTGCGTTAGCACTGTAGGTTCAGTACTTTTCACTTTTATTATATATATATATAAAATTTATATATATATATATATATATATATATATATATATATATATATATATAAAAAAAATATAATATATATTATATATACATATATATATATGTATATATATATATATATATATATATTTTTGTTTTATATATATATATATATTTTGTGTGTGTGTGTTATGGTAAAGGCTATACTGCATGTCCCCTGACATGTAACCCAGAAGGTTTCTTAAGGAAGCGAGGGCAAATGACTCCGGCAGAGGAGGGGTCAGGAGGAAGCCACTTTTCAGCCATTTAGGCAACTACGCGAGTTAAATGTTTTAATATCGTTATTGTTTTGTCTAATTTTATGTTATTATTAAAACAAACAGTTTATCTCTTAAAAATTAGCAATCTTTCAACCTCTAGCTAACATGAACATAGCATATATATATATATATTTAAAAAATGTCTTAGTGTTCCGATGATAATATCAGGGCACGTCACATTTAGTGTCCATTTGAATTTGGATTGGTTTTCAATTTCTAGTAAATTTCATTTCTTATAAATTTTAAAAAAAAATATGATTGGCTTTCAAGTCTTTTTTATTTGTGAGCGTTTTAAAATTCGCTTGAAATCAGATTAAAATCCTTTCAAGTCTTAAAATTTGTGCTTTTATAAGTCCTTACAACGGTCATGCATTTTGTTATTGGAAATTAACTTTCACAACATTCTATTCATGACGAAAATGGAAATGTTAGCTACACTTAAGAGAAAGAAGTATATTATCTTCGTTGGTAACCTTCGCATCAAAGTATACACACACACTGAAAAGATCAGTTCCTAGGAAAATGAATCATTCTTTGTTTAGTAACATAACTATAGTTTTGTATTAACAGAATTGAAGAATCTATGACTAAATTTCGTCCTTAAAAAACATTTTCACTGATTTAATTGAAAACAATCGTTTCAAAAAATCTAATATTTCTTTATATTTCTGAGCGTTAAAGCACTCATAGATATCAATAATGGGATCTAAATATCAAAATCTCACATTACCTTCACAGTAAACACTGCAAAAATAGTAACCAGTTTAGTTGCAATTACATCATGAAATCGAGAGTAAATAAACAAAAATAACAGTTATTCAATTTCAACGAACTTCAGATTTTCATGTGTGTGTGTGCAGTGGTATAGAATTTAGAAGTTTGAGTTAGAAACTATGATGTTTTATTTAGATGTTGCCTTATGCATGTTTTGAAATTCATAATGTTATTCTTTAGAATACATATATTTTTTTTTACGCATGAAAAAATATAAAACTAAGGGTAATTTATCTCTATTCTCCTCTTTATTTATATACTAAGTGCATTATTTGCTTTCAGTCCATTAGTAAAATACCTAGAAACATTAGACATTTAAAGCATTTATTTTCTAAGTAAAAATTTAAATGTTACTTTTTTCTCCATTTGCTTAATTATATATGTTTCAAATAAAGTATATTTTTATTTAGTTATTTGTCTGAAACGTTTTTTCATCTTAGCAAGTATACTGGTTTTCATAACAAATCTGTTGATATAAATTTATCTCCATACATTTGAATTTTTTTTTAGAAAATCAAATCTTGTTTGATACATCACATTACAAATACAGAACATTACAACACATACAAATATGAATAAAACCCAGACACAGCACATAGAAATGCACGCATACATTATAAATAAATTATACAGCATGTTACAACACATTACAAATGATTTTATCATTTATCAACTAAAATTCCTCATAATTTACTTTACACCATAGGATATGTAAAATATATTTGTGTTCATTTAGATATTAAACGAGGAAACTCGAAGATTTATTTATTTTGCCGTGGAAAATTAAATTGAATTTTGTTTGTTTCTCAATAACTAAAAATTCCCTTGAAAGTACTTAGCAAATTTTAGTGAATACTAATGTGTTTACAAGCTAAATGCCTGCATGCAGGAAAAAAATGTTCTTTATAAATAATTTCTTCGAATAGGGAACAAGATAATGTAAATTTATCTTAAGCATTTTAAAATGCTTAGAAGCAAAATAAATTTATTTATTAATACTCTGAAAATAGATTTATTTATGTTTCCCTAGGTAAAAAGCCCCATGCAAATCATAGTTGTATCTTACAAAGGGAAAAAGATATCAAAATAGTATTATTGTGTTTATTCATTTAAATGCGGCTGTACGTGATATGAAAAGAAAGATAAATTCTTTTAAAATACAAGCGGTAAAATCCATTGAGGTTACTAAATCCTCTCCCTCGTCTAAAAATAATCATTCATTATAAAGTGTTTTACTTTTTTCATCTTTTTATCTTTAGTTAAAAATTATTTTAAATTGAATATGTGAAAATGGAATAAAATAAGTGAGATTCTTTTAATACGGATCTTTTCACAGCGTTTATTTTTAAAAAATATATGTTTGACATTATGCTTCATTTGCATGAAAAACTATTAGAAAATATATTTATTTTCATTGATGATTGAAATGCCTTTTGGGGAAATTCCCCGAATAAACAGTTAAAAAGGACTACTTATTTAAAATTATTTACATAGCTTTTCGAAATATATAAACATTTTTTTAAAAACAAACAATATACAATATATTAAAACCACGCATTTATTAAATTAATCATTAGACATAAGTTTTCTAAAATATTATTAAAATTATTTCTTCAATGCATGTATATTTCTAAAAATTTTTTTAACCATGTTGTAGTATTCGTTCACAATGCATTCATAAATATTGGTACTTACCACAAAGAGATTTTAGGAAACTTAGCCATCTAATAAACACTTTCGTGTTTAATCTTTATTAGAATTTATTATTATTTTATTGAGCACCATAATATATATATATATATTCATTTGGTTTAAAAAGAATTTCTTTTCAAAAGTTTAGAACAGAGGTTTCCCAAACTTTTTTGCCTCATATACCCCTTGACAAGTTTTTAAGTTTGGAGTAGACCTCCTGCTTACCTAATATTAAATTTTTTGTAAATTTATCAACTTAAATGTATTTTTGACAACAGGTGTACAACTATTTACTTTAAAAGATTAAAATTTTTAACTGTAGTGAAGTATAGTGTTTAAAATTTAAAGAAAAAAAAGTGTTAATTAATTGAATTAAAATTTAATTAATGTAATAAATAACTAATAAAATGCATAAAATAATTGTTACATAAAGTAATTGATCTACAAACAAATGCTTTTAGTGGGAAGGATGAATCTGGGGATACACAATAACAAATTTTCAACAATTGGCATCAATCTTATTAGGTAAACCCCAAATTCTCCTGGATAATAGTGTCCAGTCCTTTCTTTTCTTTTTTTTTGAGATTGAAGCAACTTCTCAATCAAAAACAATTAAAAACCTTTTTCAAGTATTCCATAATTAAAATAAATAACAGGTATATCTTTTTTTAAGTCAAAATTGTTGGCATCCGTTTCAAACTTAATTTTTGTTAGTTCCTATTCCTAGTGCCCAACTCTTGTAATCTGACATTTTTTCAAAGGGACATAAAATTTAGCCTACTGTTGTATTACGATAGTCAAAACCTTCTCAAACTTTGTTTCAAAATCTAAAAAAAGGGCATTTAAATGTTGGCGACTTCTAAAATTATACTCCTTCAGCTTAATTCTGGCACAAGTAAGGCTGAAATGTGATTCTTGTTTTAATAAAATTTATGCTGTCGCCTTGTAATTGCAAATTAACCTCGTTTAATTTAGTAAATAAATCTGTTAATAGGCAAGTCTGGTTTCCATTTGATCAAAATTCCTTTTAATATTAGTCACAATCTGCTTTAATGAGAGCCACTATCGTAGACAACCATTTACACATCATGGACCCCAAAATTATATTTTTGCTGATGTGGATCCCTTGCAGGTCGTCATAGACCCTTAGGGGTCTATATAGACCACTTTGGGAATCACTGGTTTAGAACGACAAAATAAAATTTGCAGCATGCAGCACTTTTTAAGTATAACTAAATGCCGCAAACATAAATAAATACATTGTAACATTAATAACTCATTCTTTGGTTTTCCTGTTTGCCTAATAAATTGTTATGTATCACTTCCTTTCGACATGAGAACAGAGGCCACCAGGCAGCATATTAAGAATCGTTACGGAAATTACAGTTGTGTTGTATGCTGCATTAGTACAAACGGAAACTGTAATATTTTGATTGGTTTGTAAGTTTGATTGATTGCCCGGCACGTGATCGTAAGGAAAAAGTTGCTTTAATTACTTGTAAAGAACGTGAATTGGTAACCTTTTATACTTTTTATTGTATTTGTGTCAGTGGCAAATCTTTTTTTTTTTTTTTTTTGAGGAATGGCGAAAATTATCATTATGTGGTGAATTGTAGATTTTGCTTTATGTCGTAACTAAGGAACGTTGCTCTGACTTTTGATATGTGATTTTCGTTACACTTAATTTATCTGCTTCAAATATAAATAAAGTTAATTTTTTTAAAAAAATAAGAGACTGTGTGTGTGATTATTTTCATCGCATTAATTTGACTGCAAAGCATGTTCTTCAACAACACTAATCTTAATAAAGGAGAAAAGAGACTTACTAACTCATCAGAATATCTCCGGAACTATTAAATCTACAGAATTGAAATTTGGTAGGTATGTCCTTTTCATAGAGTAAAGATCCACTAAGAATGAATTTTTCTAAAGTTGATTTCCAAGTGGTGTTATGGGGATTTAAAAAGGGGATATAAATAATTACTTCATTTTTAAACTATTAGACGTATAGTCTTGAACATTTGGTAAGCAGATTTCTGTTGTAAAGTAGATCCACTACAAAAATGGTTTACGAAAATCGATCCTCAAGTGGCTTTGCGAGGAACTAAGGGGCGTTGTGGAAAATTATTTCCATTTTTAAACTATTAGTCTTGAAATTTGGTAAACAGATACCTATCATAGAGTAGATATCCTTTACAAAATGGGTTTTACAAAAATCCCCCACCCTTCATTCAAGGGGTGCTGTGAGGGCTTAAGTGCCGTTATAGAGTAACATTTCTATTTTAACTATTAGGCCAACAGACTTTAAATTTGGCAGGCATTTCTTTTTATGGAGTAAGAGTCCGCTACAAAAGAGGTTTTGCAAAAAAATAGACCCCCCAAGCAGTTGCGAGTCTTTAAGGCTCCCATTGACACGCCACCACGAAATCTCGAGCGTAATGTTAATCAAATGGAGTTTCTTTCTGTCCTATTTAATACATCTAGGGTATTGCTTTTAGTTGCATGGAATAAAATAAATCTAAAAAAGCGGGAAAAAAATTTTGTTTTTCATTATTTCGATTTAAAAAATTTTTAAGTATTTTTAAGTATTATTTAAAGATATAAAACTTCATATCTAGTTCACTGAATCGAGGATAAAATATTTGAAATTATTGGATAAAAATAATAAAAACCGATTTTTTTTCTTTTTTTAGGTTCTTTCAAATTAATTACTTAAAATTTTAAATTAAGTTACTTGAGAGTAATTAAAAAATAAAGATTGTATATTTAGAAACACAGGGGAAAGTAAACATGTAACTCCGCCTACTTGCGGCAGGGACTTCTGAAGTCTTGTTCTTGTGTTCCATTGATGAATATGGTAATTTATGACTCTTCGGTAAATTGTGTAAAAGGTATTTTTTTCTTTTCCAAATGGGGCTAGTTTTTTAAGAATCCATAGCGTATTCAAGAAACTATTTACGTTTGCTTCATTCTTTCAAAGTGCAGTGCATTCTTTGAGTTTGCACTTGAAAATTACTGCTAATATGTTTTCTAAAATAAGTTATTCTCTATTTTTTATTCCATATGTTTTATTTTTATATACCAAACAAATTATATTTTGTTAATCACTAAAAGGAACAATTAATATTTTTTAAAATACCTGTTGTGTCAGGATAAAGTGAATCAGTTTTAACATTCTTTTCTCACAAACCTCCAAAATTCTTCCAAGTATCTTCCATGACACTTTTCTCTTTGACGCATTCTATTTCAAAAATAATACTAATAATTGTGATGTTTTTGTTTGCTTTTGTACTTATTAAGAAATTTGTGTTTCTCTTTTGAGAAAAGAAAGAAGCAAAAGACCAAATGAAAAGAAAATTTTAATGACATAAATATAGAAATCATCTCGAAGTTCTGACTTTAAGAGAGTACGAGAAAAGTTCTCAGAGAAAAAAAGTAAAACGTAATGCACAGGCACATTCATTTTGTATGCACGGGCAAATGACGATGACCTCACCTAAGGTTTCACCTTTCTTCCCCGACCCTTTAGTATTTAGCCTGAAATTTTGCTTATCATTTTCATAATTACCTAACTAAAGCATCAAATATACAAATATTTATTTTATTAAATAATTTTTCAATTTTACTGATTTATTTGTAAATGTAATATAATTTTTTTTTATAAAAAATCTAGACTTTGATGCTTTTTTGTAAAAGTTTTGCCGCCTATACTTTATAGTGGTTAGTGACGCCAACTGCTGTATTATAGTTTGTCCTACGATGACTTACTTGGTTTTCCTATGCTACTATTTGACCTTTTGAGGGTGAATAAACTCATAGATCTCGTCTAGCAGAAACTAGACAAGGAGATAAGCAACATCAACAACAAATATTATTTTGAGATATATTTTCTAAGATGTGTGTGGAATGGGGCTCCACCAGTGGCGCACCCAAGGGGTGTCCTAGGGGTCCGGACACCCCATAGACCTTGATTTTTTCGATTGGTTATAATAATCGGTATATATTAAGCAAAATTTAATTCTGTATTTGTTAGATTTATGAATTAATGCTAATTATTTATTCAATAATTAATTTTGTATTGTTTTTATTCCCGAAAATCGACAAAATCAAAAGAATATGTTGGGCGGTGCATTGGAGCAGATACCAAAATGGTGGACTTTCGATCTTGGACTCCCCCCTTGAAACATTTTTGTGTGCGCTACTGGGCTCCACGAAAACACTTTCTAGTTCTAGGGGTTCCACAAAAACACCTTAATTTCAAATTGTTGCATGAGTTGAAAAAGTTTGAAGTCCACTGCTCCAGAGCAAAATAATTTGTTATTTGTGACAGACTTCGTAATTCTAAGCCAAGGGTGGACAACCCGTGGCTCGCCTTGAATTATTTTGCAGCCCACGAGATACATTACAAAATATGATTATTTTGTGCTATATTTTTATTTTTAATGTAGTATTTTGTAACTAATATATTCCATATTTGCTTATATTTTATTACGTTGCTTCTGTTTTAATACATTCTTAGAAATAAGCAGTATTGCATCCAAGCGAATATTGTAGCATCACGCTTGATTCTTGTAAATTTATCACGCGGCCTATTGCTAGAGTTAGGCATATTCAATTATTGGATTAATATTATTAAATTATCTATGTTTGTATAGAGGAAAAATAATGAAATCAATAATAATTCAGTCCATTTTAAATTTTCACTCAAATAAATGTTTGTAATAGGTCTCAGTGGCGCACACAAGGGGGGGCCTGGAGGTTCGGAGACTCCCAAAGCCCTTGAATTTTTTCCGATTGGTTATAATTCTAAGTATATAATACGTAAAATTTAATTAAATATTTGTTATTAATGATTAATTATTAATTAATGCTAATTATTTATTCAATAATCAGTTTTTTACTATGCTTTATTCCTAAAAATCGACAAAATCAAAAATAGCACGATACAAAAATAGTGAACTTTCAACCCCGGACCCTCCCCCCCTTGAAAAATTCCTGTGTGCGCTACTGATAGGTCTAATTATAATACAAAGATATATTATTTTTATATGCAACCCGCAGGAATATGTTTTCCCGAAGTGGCCTGCAAGGTCATTTGGGTTGGCATCACTGTTCTTAGCCAAGATCGGATAGCGAGAATGACACTTGAGTGCATAGCTTCTTTGTATTCTTCATGACCTTTTTTGAATTTGCGAATCTCGCGTCTTTAGCCATTATGTTTTTCTAAGCCTTTGCGGTTTCAAATGCTGATTTAAATTTTTATCGTTATTCATAAAATATATTGCTCGTATCTGTTTGTGATATTAAATAGATCACATTAGTATGATAAATAAGACAAAAAATAGTATGATTGTGGAATAAGGTTGATTGAAATTGACATCTCGAATGCAATAGTTTTAAAACGAAAACTATTTCAAATATGGCTTCTTTACCACGGTTTTATTCGATTTTTTTAACTGAATTTATGTATAAATTCCATTACAAAAATTATGTGGGCCCTAAAACCAATATTTAGAGTATTCCCAGTATACTTTATTAAATTTATTTACGATTTTTTTGTTAGATGTCTTAAAAAGTTTTTAAATAAAATTATTGAACTGAAACTGGAAATAAAGAACTTTTCTGAAATATTTCACGAAAGAGAATATTTTAAATCACATTACACCAGGGGTATCCAAACCGTGGCACTATGGAGTTGTATCAGTAACACGCGAATGTTTGCTGGAAACTTAAAAAAAATATATAAATATAATAAATTACCATCCTTCAATTTTATTGAAGTGGGTTGTCTCAAACAAAAAAACCTCAAAATTTAGATCAAAATATGCTTGTGAATATATTTTTTTCTACAATGAACATAAGTAAAATAAATATCACCTAAAACTAGCCAATGTGCACCTATAATAACGAAATCTTGTTAGCATCTGTAAGAGCTAATCCAAATATAGATGACTTGGTAAAAAAAGGTTGTAATTCCAAAGCCATATTAAGTAGATACTAATCGTTTAATAATTATTTTGAATTGATTCAAAATTTATTTATTTGATTGAAATTACTCATTTTTATTTTAAACCTAATCTAACTGATTGAACTTGTAAAAAGTTTATCAAAATTAAAAATAAAAAATAAATAAACCTAAATTTGTACCTTTTGCCTTATTTATTATATTATTTTTAAATTTCGACTACAAAAACTTGCATTCTAAAATATACTATTCCGATAAAAATCTTATAATAAGCTTATTAGTAATATTTGTTTTAAATTTCTATATTTGTTTGTTTGAAAGTGGAAGTGGCCCACATAACTATTTTTTAATTATCAATAGTGGCACTCTTCCTAAAAAGGTTGGCCATCCCTGCATTAAAATATTCATTTCAGTATTCTTTAAGTTTCTCTTGCCATTAAAATGTTTAAAAAATAATTTTGATGCAATTTAATACTGACAAATATCCCAGCAAATTGTTTCGAATATATTTATAAAGGTTCTGCCTTCAACTAAAACTTATATTTTTATAAAATTAATTACCGTACAGAGTTCAGAATATTCCTTATTTCGTACTCATTGAAGATATTTAACTGTCACTGTAGATCTAGCAAATGAAATTATTGTATTAAAAAATGAAGGATCCTAAACTGAAGAACAGAAGAAAGAGCAAAAAAAAAACAGTTTCTTTGTATAACTAGTATGTCGGGCAGTTTTCATGTACTTGAACAGTGGGGTGGGCAGTAAAAGAAAAGTCAGGGTTATATAAACTGTGTTATAGCGGTTGTAAATTGGACCCTCCAAACAAGAAGAGCGTAGTAGCTTTAGTTTTGAACAAAAATAGACGGGGAAAGGGGGGTTCCTGTCACGAGCTCCGATTGTACTTGGAAAAAAACAAAATCCTCTCAACTGTTGTAGAAGAGGGATAGTATGATTACATTAGTGGCGTCATTTTCTTTCATCATGGCAGCTGTCAGAACATAATCATCAGAAAATGGAATGAAGTAAACGCAAGTTTGGAAAAATAATAGCATGAAAAAAAATGTTTATTTCAAAGTAGGAAAATAATGAAAATTGAGATAAAAAGGCATATAATTTATCTTTTATGAAGGAACTATTTACCTTCGCTCAGTACTACATGAGTACTTTACCATTCCTTTCAACACGTCCAATTCCCCCTCACAGAAGAGGGCGCTTTCATCGTTTTTGAGTTTGGATTCCTGTCTATGGACCTCTTAAATGGGACGTTATAGATAAGTATTCCCGTTTTTGAACTATTAGAACCACAGGCTTGAAATTTGATACAAATGTTCCTTTCATTGAGTAGAGATTCGATAAAAAGGGGTTTTCTGAAAATTGGTAGCCATGGGTAGTTGTGAGATTGTTTAAAATAACAAAGTTTTAAAAAATATTTTATTTATATATATATATATATATAAATTTTTATGGATATCTAAACCTATAAACTTGGAATTTAGAGAACATATAACTCTTTGCTGAGCAGAGAACAGATAAGAAGATGGTTTTAAAAAGCCCACCCACATGGGACTTAAGGATAAAAAAAAATCCTTTTTTCAAACTATTAGATCTACAAGTTTCAAATTTGGCAATGGTTTTTTGTAGAGCAGATATATGCTAACAAAAGGTATTTTTGCTTAATTTACAATTTCACTTAAATTGAACACATGATTTCCCCTTCAATTACCAGGGTTTTATTTTTCAAATCAGTGTGTCAATAACGAGTATAACTAGCTAGTCAAGGTACGGAAAAGAAATTATATAATTTTATAAGGCATACATTTTAAAGTATTATAATTTTTTAAATTAATGTTAACCTACCCATCTGTAAACTGTAATAAAATAGTATTGAAAGGATTAGAAATGCTAAAACCAATGAATAGTAATATTATTTACTAACAGTTATAAGGCATTTTTAAAAGAAAGAAGAAAAAAATCATGCCTATTTTTCTATTACTGTGCAATATAATATGCATTTCATCACATTCAAATACTCTTATTTTACATTTTAATAATTTCATTTCTTATTAGTATGCATTGGGTTTTATGACTTACTTGGAATTATATAACTTTTCTCATCAATTTTAAGGTACGAAAACAAATTCAATAAATTGAAATTTGTAGATTTGCGAGTGGTCCCTGATTAATTTTTCAGCCTGTTGTTAAGGATTTGATGATGCCAAGACCTTTTCGTCGATATTTAGGGCCTCCAAGCCTTCAGGCTGTTTACTACACACTTCGATAAGCATTAGGAGTTCTTTTAACCTTCTTATTTATAAAACTTGAAGTACTCGCAACTTTTCTTTCCTTTAAATGCTAGGTATTTCTTTCCACATAAAAAGTATGTATTACTGCATAGCAGTAAGCATTAAGAAATTAAAAGATAGTTTTGACCCAATTTAGTAAATTTCTGTTTGAAATATTACGACAAAATGGTTATATATTCACTAATATTTAATACATTTAATCCTCAATATTACATGTTATTAGTTCTGGGTAGTGAAATTTGTTAATTCTAGTTTGCATTATACTCATAATGGAAAATATATAATATTTTCGATGAATGTAGAAATAAAGAGTTTAAGACTCTGATTTAAAAACACATTCATAAATCCAAAGAAAAAAAAACTATTAGCAAATCTTCCAGTGGATGATTTACACATTGTATCAATAGAAGCAAGTAAAATGTTCTCCCTTTTTTTGTCATTAGTAAGAGACTCATATGTTCTTATGAAATTACTGAGTCGAAATACATTTTCTAAGTTAAAAAAAATAAATAAAAAAAAATAAAATCTAAGATATACTATAAAAAAAAACAAAAATTTTTACTTCACTATTACAACTGAATAAATTTAGAATGATCTTAATAACTTTAAAATATTTTACTAAAAGATAAATTAAATCAGGACCGGTAGGCAAAAAAAATACTTTTAGAAGTGTTTGCTATCATTTTATTTTACTCTTAAATATAGCCAAATATATATATATGACCAAACTATTTTTAACTCTAAAAATCAAAAATAATGGTCTAAGTTAAAAAAAAATGCAAAATTTTAAGTTTAAACTTTAATTTGCGGTGATCATAGTCTTGATTTTTTTACAAAAAATTTATTTTAACATATTACCATAACTTATAATCATTCAAAATTTAGATGAATAATCTTGCAGCATAAGTGTGAAGAATGTGTAAACAAAAAAGAAAACTTTATAATACATCTTAATGCACTTTTAAAGTACAGAAAAAAGGAACAAACTTATCCGAAATCATTAAATAATAAAAAATGAATTTTTTCAACGCAATTGTTTGTGTGTTAAGCGTAGAAGATTCATTACATAAAATATGTTGAATATTACAGAACTCATTGCTTTTATTTGTCTAATAGATGTTTAAGTTATGCTTAATTTTATCAACATAAAAAAAGTTACCTCAGTGGCTGGGAGGTAACATGCTTCTCTCGTAAGCCTAAAGTTGCACAAATTGATAGACTTTCTGATTGAGAAAATCGTAGACGCACATGTCACATCATTATGTGATATGTAAAAGAACCCTTGAGTATAAATTTGACTCTGAAATTTTCGCCAAAATTATGACACTGTAATGTTTAGAATCCGACAAGATTTTGAATTAAATAAAAGTCCAAGCGTCACAATTTGGTGGTTGGAGCCACCATTAGGTGGTGCCACCAACAAAATGCCACTCACTCTCGTTGACTTGTGATATCTGCAAATGGTTAGCTTTCAAAATAAGTGCAGTACATTTGAAAACAACAACATTTACTTAAAAAAAGTATTTGAAATTGTGATTTTCATAGAAAAAAAATTAAAGGTTTAAAAGCATTCCGTATCCAAAAGATACAAGATGTACCAAATTTCGAAATATTTAACTGATCTGTCATAAAATTATTTCATTACTACAGTGTTTCTCAAAGTGTTAATACTTTCGACCCAATCTTCAATCATACTTTTCTTGGCATCCCCCATACAATAACAATGTATTGAATGCAATAGTAATGCACCTTGAAGCTAAAACTACACAATACTATCTTAATTATAAACCACTCAAATTATCAAGATAAATATTAAATTTTGTATGTGTTGCTTTCAAATAATAGATATTTTAAGTATTATTTTGAAGTAATACATATATTAAGTAAATTATTTATACTTTTAAGTAATAAGAAAAGTAATTATGTTGCTTTTCTTTTCTAATTTTTAAATTGGAACAGATAACAATAAAAGTGCAACAAACTTTTTATTTCAGAATGTATTTTGTTTTGCTTCCTTTTAAGTAAAGTTTATGACTTTTTAAAATAATCTTTTATTCTCTCTCGACTTTTTGATATGCTCGAGCCACCATCGTAGGATTATCATGCCCCCCTAGGTGGCGAGCCCCACAGTTTGAGAAACACTGCATTGCTATTAATTTAAATAATGTTGAATTTTCTTAGAATTATTTAGTTTTAATATTATTTTCGTTTTACCAGTACTCGAATACCAAAGTAATTTATCTCAAGTTAAAGGAAAAAAAATAATTGATTAGATTAAAAAGAAGACACAGTCAGAATATTGCTTAAAAATAGCAAAAATATATCTCAATAAATATTTGTAATCATTTATAAGAATGTTGCACATTTACAGATTTGAAAAGAATGTAGTTAAAAAAGCACGAGAAAGTAATAAAATTAAGACCACTTTAAACAATTCATATGAAAAAATCAATGTTTTTTCATTAAATTTATATGTACTTATTGTCACCTCTGTTAGTGTATCTGACAGAAAAATAAATTTATTCATATCATTTTTATTTTATATGGATCATATGTAAAGAATGATTTAAAATTATTGTGAATTAAATTTCAGCAATTTTAGTTGCTTCACGTATTGCCTCTTATAGATATATGTAACCATCTCAAATATTTAATCCTATGAGTTGCATAAAGGGCAGAATAGCAAGCCCACACTTATAACTTAAATGACATATATGAAAAAAAACTAGCAATGATTAACAATGAAATGAAACAATGATTAAATTAATATTACATGTAAATTTTTCATATTAATCCAGTTTTCAAAGCAGTTTTATAAAATTTAATATAATAAATTGAATGAAATAAATCTAGTATTTTCGATACAAACTAATGTATTTTATTAGAGGTTAGATGAATTACAATTTTTTTTCATAATAATTTGACTTGAAAAGTAATGAATAAAATCTAGGGGCTTTCATTAGTTAAAGATTTCCCTAGCTTCAAAAATACACAAACAAAATATGTCTGGGGTTTAATGCTGAAATAAATTCATTTTTGCGAAAGAGAAGTAAACATTTCAAATTCAATAAATCTCTGTGTTATTCTATTGCCCTTTATTCTGGAATTGGAATTCCTTTTATTTTTTTAGTTTTATAAATCTCTAAACAAACGTATAATCAAACAAAAATATATGCCGTAAACGTAATTCTACACTTATAAAATATTCAGTACTCGTTAGTTTTGAAATACAATTCTGAATAAATAAAAACCTGGAAGTATCTGAATTATTTATCATATTTTTACCTGTGCAAATATACAAAGAAGTTTCATAAAAGGCTGTGAAACTAAACAGATTTTTAAGCTTTAACGTTCGCCATTGCATTGGAAAAGTGTGTTTTACTTATGTCCCTAGTGGGTTTCATATACATTATTTGTTATTGCTTCCTTTTGTCTTTAATATTTATGGATTATTGCACTTTGTTAGATACACATCAAGAATTCTATTTATTTATTCATTTGAAATCAATTCATTTGTCAAAGCTACCAATCCTTTCAGTCTATAAATCCTCGGTATCTTATTAGTACGAACTTTTTGCATGTGAGTATTTCTAAAATGAGCGACTAAGGTGTGTATTAAGAAATGTAGCGAATAGTTTTTGTCAGCACTATTGTTTGGGAAAAGCACTTTTGATGCTTTTTTTAATATTCAATTTTTTAAAAAAAATTACCTTTATGTTCTACTGCAAAGAAAAAGAAAATTATCAATCAACAACAAAAAAAAATAGGGATAATGTGTTTGAACGCAGTACAGTTACAAGCTGCTTTTCAGATGATTGTAAATACTATTTATGTAATTATGTTAGCATTTTCATTACTTATTTTAATTAATAATACTACCTTACGAAGATTAAAAAGCTTAGCTGAAGACAAACAATATATTTTAAGCCTAATAGATATGGTAGAAGGACATTCAATTGTCTGTTCACTCGCATAAATATATATTTCATGTTACAACCTAGGAACTGATTCGAAAATATAAAATTACTTTTACTTCCAACCTCGAAATAAAAAATAAAAAATAAAACAATAACCAGTAACGAAATTTCAGTATCTTAAACAATGAAAAATGTCATTAAAGAATTTTTGAGTTATTTTAAAACATGTGAAATAAATCTACTGCTTTTTTTATTACAATGAAATAAGAATTCTGCATGAATGAATGCAATAATGAAATAAGCAACCAGAGCTACGCATTCCGTTGCTATATTTAAAATAATATTTTTACAAGTGAATTTTCTTTGTTTTTCACAAATGCTTTCAAAATAAAAGATTATTTCATTATCAAATAGTTTTCTAACTAGCATTACTGGTAAGTTTTCTATGAACTATATAACTCTCTCTCTCAAATCATTAAATTTTAAACCTAATTTAAGTCACTGATATTAGAAAATAGTGTTTAAATGCTGCAATTTTCAAATCAACCAGAGTTTCGCATTTTGTTGCTATATTTAAAATAATATTTTTACAAGTGAATTGTCTTTTTTTTCACAAATGCTTTCAAAGTAAAATAATACATAATATCAAATAGTTTTCTAACTAGCATTACTGGTAAGTTTTCTATGAACTGTATAACTCTATATCAAATCATTAAATTTTAAACCGAATTTAAGTCACTGATATTAGAAAATAATACTTAAATGCTGCAATTTTCAAATCTGGTTCCTTCAGAAAGTTAAAAACTATGTTGCTTTAAAAATTCTTTAGAAAGCATTATATATTATTTACTTCAAATATTTTTTGTGTATTTAAATATTGCTGAGTTTCTATAATCATAGGTCCAAGAAATGGAAAACATTTTGTTCGAAGAATTGCCACGAATGGTGACATATATTGTAATTCTAAAGCTCTCTTGACCAATGATCGGGCAAACCAATGTTTGCCTAAGCGAGTCACGAAATCGCTGTTTAAATAATTCATTGCGATTGGTTCAAAGTCGCGTACATTTGTTGGCGAGGAACCTATGCTTTTGAGAATAGTAAGTAAAATCATTCAGAAGAAGAGAGTTTTAAGTCTACCCATCCTGTCTTACTTTTAAATAATATTTCGTAGCTTTCATTTTATTGAAATGGTACAGTATGTACAGAAAATATTATTCGATAGCGTTTTTCTTTTAAAGATTTTTGATGCAATTCTTCAAAAATTGAGAAAGAAATCATTATTTTCTTCTCAATATACCTAGAAGCTTTGAAATACTCTCTGACTATTTCATGATCTTTTAAAAATTGAAAAAATGTATCAAAATTTAAAATAAAGAAATCAATATTTTACACGAACAGTATATAGGGATTAATATTCTATAAAATGTCAAATCTTTCTAAGGCAATTATAAACCATAGAACCTCAATAAAGTTGAACAACACATCCCACATTTGGCTGAAATATTTATTATTTTATTATTAACAATACGTATTGACAGCTGAATTAAAAATATCGATGATCTGAGCACAATTTAAAATTATGAGAAAATAGCAGTTTAACTAGGCATGGTAGGAGATTTTGATAACTATTATAAGAGTAATCATTTTGAAATATTATCCAGATTTTTATGACTGTGTTCACCTCTTTATTCTCTCGGATTATATTTAAAGAAAGGTCAAGATAAAATACATTATCTTGCATATTTACTTATATTTTTTCCATTGATTAAACATTGTTTAAATATGCCACACTTATTTCTTTTTTTAAGTGAACAAAGCAATATTTATTAGTTTCTAAATTCCTGCCGATGTTTTTAAAATATTATGAATATATCAGGTCAGTTCGTACTTATAATTTGTGCTTAGGAAAACTTTAACTTAGCTTTTCTAACTACTTTTTTTTTCACTTTCTAGGTATACATGGGTAAAAGTACAAAAGTGGTATTTTTCTTTTCCAAGATTTATGTCATTTGATTACTTGGGAATTTCGTATTATTATTCTTTTTAATATTACATCTGAACTTTTTTTTTTGTTGTTGCTTAAAAATTGACTCTACCTTAATAACCTGTCATGAGAAACACTCAATTTCCTTCATAATTATTAAAACCTTAAATAAATGAATTGAAACATATGAAAACCAACTTATTTCCTAACATCTTTAACAATGGATGGGGGGCTGACTAAAATATACATAATCTGAGAACATTCATTCCTCCCTCTATTTTCATATTTATCTTAAGTGATAAAATAAATTACAAGGACTATATTAAATTATTCAAAAATTGCCTATGTCTAGTTAGCGTCATAGTGTAAAAATATTTTCTACAATAATAAATGCTTGTCTTACATTGTTTTTTATAGTTAAATAAAGGAGAACAAATGAAAATGACTAGTTCTGAAAGCAAAGAAAACACTTTTGATTTATTAGAAAGACTACAACTTAATTTCTGCTTTCTTTACTTTCTACTTAATTTAACATGATTTTTCTTATTAATGCTTCTAACGGTCGTCTACTAGAATGAAGTATTACAATGTATAGAAATTGTTTAGGAGTATATTTAAACTATTCATATTACTTCTAATGAATAAAGAAATTTGAAAACTTCCAACTAATGATATTGAGTTGTAATTATTGAATTTGTTTTGTAGAGTAAGATATATTAATAATCTAAAGTGTGTTTCTTTTAATCTAAGAGATTATGAATCAAATTATTTGAAGAATTAGTTTGCATATGTATACAAAATAGATTCTGAAGTATCTGAAACAACTTTGAAGATAAATAATTTTTATTTGTTTGCATTTTTTATCAGTATATGACTTAGACTGTGATAAAAACTATTTTGCTTTTGAAAATGATTATTTATAGTAACAATTATAATCATAAATTCAAAATTTTGGCAGAGAAATATAAGAAAATTCTCACATAATAATTTTAATATAAAATAGAATTCATATTTATTAACGTGCAGATTTAAATAGAATTTTTAATAAGCAAATTAATAAATATAATGGTTTTTTCATAAATTTAAACGCTACGTTGGTTTTCAAACAGTTGAAAACAAGCAAAATCAAAAGAAAATAATTCTGACATTTATTTTAATTTCTATTTAAAAAATAAATTAAGTAATAATAATTATCGTGAAAACCTAAATAAAATCAAGTCTATACATTTTTTAAAAAAATTATAATGTTGAAAACGACACTACAAATTTCATCTAAATATTGATTCAATAAAGATGCGGAAAAACTCAACATTGTTACAATACATCAAAATGTTTCGAATGCATAATTTCTAAATTAAAAGTATAAACTGTTATCTAAGTAGCTGATGATTTAGTATTTAATAACATTTTATTACATATATTCATATTAGCAGTCATAATACAAAATCAAATATTTATATTATGCGATTTTCAAAACATGTATATTCATATGATATTTTAAATTATATTTAAATTTGAAGCACGTGAAAATGAGTATTCACTTTCGAAATAAACATTAGAGAGGTTTTTGAATTTTAGATTTACTAAACAATGTATATAGTTAAGCATTAATTAGGCTAAAAATATTGTATTTATTACATCGGTTGTTTTTTAAGTAGAGTATTTTTAAATACATTTGATTTAATGCTGGCAGCCACAATTCTATCTTATAATTTAGCTAAAAAAGAAACAATGTAAAACTTTAGAATACAATCATTGCAAAAGTACTTTTCTACAAAGAAATCTATATAGAAAAATAATTTTTAATTTGTAAAAGATATATTGCATTTCTCATTAATATCAAAAATTAAAAGACAGGTTTTTATTACTTCGAAACAAGTAAGTAGTATTTTAAATCCATAAAATGAAAGTTTTGGAATAATCTGCTTATGCATAATAGTTTATATGATTCGTATAAGGTTTGTGCTCACATTTGCTTTGCACATAAATCTATCGAGTAAATAATTGATTTATATTAATTACTTGACATCTCTAGTATAATTGCTTAAATGTAGATTACCTGCATACATATTCCACTTATTCAAGTTCATTTATCTTGAAATTCGATATTTTCTTTAAAACTTTACTACATGAAAATCTACCATAATTTTAATGCAAATTTGAAGTACCTATAATGTATGATTCTTTTTTCAATTAATCAATTTCAAAGATTAAAGTTAGACCTGCATACAGATGTTTTAAAATATCAATAAATAATGAATTAATCATTTACCTGGAAATTTAGCATCGTGTTGCATTTTTGATGAATTTAAGCAATTGCTGAAAAAAAATTGCTCTGGTCATAATAAATAAATAATCATAATTACTCTATATTGTAAAATTTGGTATCATCTTATAGTTAATAAAAAAGTTGCAGGTTTATATGTAAAAATGCTTTATTTTATTTTTAAAATTTGCTTAAAACATGATTAATAATGCATCTAATAACATTTATGTTGGTGCATTTCTATTTTTTGGTATATTTGATGCTATTGACTTCTGTTCTTTGCTTAGAAATCACCTATCTTATTTCATAGCTGACTGTATTTTGTAGTTATTTGCTGTAGTATAAGCACATTTTTTATTATTTGTAAAGCAATAAATAAGGTTTAAAAGTATTCATGGTGCAATTTTAAAATCAATTTTATTTGTAATAGAATGTGAAATGCAAAATAATAATTTCTATCAGCATTACTTACTAAAACCAAGAATACAAGCAATATTTTTGTAGCAATATGTCGTTGAAAGCACTTGCACCACTGTTTTCTAAAGCAATATATTCCTAGTGAAAAGAACAACAAATCAAATCGACAGTTTGAAATATTTACTCTTTTGAGGTATTTTTTCTCTAAATCTTCTGGCTTTTGTCACAAGTTAAAATCTATGAATTTGTCACAGATTAATATTATAGTATTTACTTTTCACTCCAAGTAATAGTAGAAGGATTTAAAAGTTTATAAGATAAATGTATTTTTATTTAATATTGCATTATATCATTATATCACAGATTACGTATATTTGTGTTTGAAATAAAACTTTTTTAATAAATATACAAAAGAGGCGCATATGCGTATTGTTGAAATAAGAGATATTTGTAAATAGTAAGTAATTTGAGATTCCTCGCTCCTATTCAGTTATGTCTTTCTCTTTTCTAACTCAGTCTGGAATTTCAACTCGTTTCTATATACTACATATAATTTTAGGTTTTGAAATGTTTGATTTTTTTTTCGTAACTTAGAAATGCTCAATTAATTTTAAAGAAAAATAATTTATATCTATTATTTTTATTTGCGCCTAACACTGTGAACAAAAGACTCTTCCAAGCAATTTTTCTGTTCAATTTATAAATTCTGAAAACCTTTAATAAAACTTTCAATTGAAAACATGTGTTCGACACAAATTAATTATCACTCTTTCTCTCCCTGTTTATTTAAATGTATAATAGTTTAGTCGACCCTACCTGTTTTTCTTCTAACACTGCCTTAGTAAAAATCTTTTTTATGAAAGAATTATTAAAACTTTTAATTTAAATTTACAGTAATATTTATCATCCCTAATTGTTTGAAAAAATATTAAAAAGTATATTTCTTAAAGAAATTTTAAAAAATATATTTTTTGAAACACTACTTAAAATTTATGAAAGCTCATTGGATATGTTAATAAAGTTCAGTTTCAGTGATTTTTTTTTAAATCTGTTATTTTTAAGAATTATTCTTTTTTGTATGCCTATTAAACTTTTTTAAAATATTAAATTTGGCTAGACGTTTTAAAAATACAGTAGTTTGCTATAAATACGCCTGTTACTCTAATATAATTTTAATTTTTCATGAACTTTCTCACAAAGAAGTAAGTACCGTAAAATCCAGTGTGTAACGCGTACTTTTAACACACAAAAAATAAGATCGAAATTTACGGGTGCGTGTTATACGACGGGTATAGAAATAAGAGCTTGAAAAATGAAAAAAAAAACAAAAAACAAAAAGATGAGCACAGAAAAAAAATTAAGATGTTTATTTAAAATATATGGCATACCATATGAATTTTAACCCGTTTTATCCCAATTTATTTATTTTGCTCAAATTTGAGTAGAATTATATTTTATAAAGTTAAGTTACACCTGAACAAACTAAATATAACAAAATTTGAAAAATTTATGTATTTAATGTTAGAAATCTGACCCGTCCTCTAAATAGGATACAGGGATTAAATTTGCACTTAAGTGTTTTAGTGCTTGCTCTATTCAGTGATGAAAATCTATTTCCGAGTACAAAACTTTACTTTATTTGAATAATACTTTCTTGTTTACAAAACATTTCATTTTTGAGTTAAATTTCACTCTAATTTTGGTGGAAAGGTACAAAGCAATCCGGACCCAGCGTTTTTTCATCTTTGCCGTAGTATATTTTTGGTTTTCCTTTGCAGTCCTCTCTTTGATAACGGCGCTGTTTTTCTTGCTTTAGTAAAAAATGTCCAATACTATCTTTACGGATGTCTTCTTTTGCATAAGAAAGTACAGTCGAGATCTTAGGTCTACCTCTCGTTCTTATCACAGTTTTTCTTGCTAGACTGTTGTTACAGCTCCTCGGAACTCTTTCAAGTTTAGGGCTTCATCTTTGTTGAGAGTTTTATGAATTATCCAGGCGTTTAATATAGAAATATACAGTGAACGTATAAAATGTGGTCATTACCACTTTCTTCCTACGAATTTTGATGGAATAAAATCCATCTAACCAGTCGTGGTGATCCACACCACCCAAACGTTTGTTTTAAGAACTTATCAAATCCGGCATCTTAAAGCTAAATTTATTCTTGAGTCCTCCCCATATTCACCTCCAAATTTTATGAAATGATTATTAAGTATGGCAAAGAAATATTTTACTTTGAAAGATTGATCCTGGACATGTTAAGGTATCCGACTACGTTCGGAGCCGTGATTTTAAAAAAAGCTCAAAAATGGATAATTGTCATGATATTTAGTCTTACTTAGATGTAGAATTATACATGTATAAAATTGTTTTAAGTACATTTTGACAAAAAAAAAATTATTTAAATACAATATTTTGGCAAAAAATTAACTTAGAATAATTTTTTTTCCAAATGTTCTCCTTTCTGAAAAATGCTTCTATTATAATAATATTTTGCCTGTATATAGCTCATACCTCTCTACAGAGGTTAAACTAGAATGTTTAAAAAATTCACATTATTTTCAGAGTTAGCACCAATTTAAATAATTATTGGTGTTTTTTTCTTAAAATAGTTCCCCTCTGTTGTCGCAAAATATGGATAAACCCACTTCTAAGTTATATATTTCACAAATTCTAGTTGAGCCTCTGTACAAAGGTCTGAACTATATACAGGCAAAATATTATTATAATAGAAGCATTTTTCACAAAAGGAGAACATTTGAAAAAAAAATTATAAGTTAATTTTTTGCCGAAATATTGTATTTAAATAATTTTTTTTTGTCAAAATGTCCTTAAAATAATTTTATACATGTGTTCTAATCTAAGTGACATTAAATATCATGAGAATTATCCATTTATGTGCTTTTTTAAAATCACGTTTCCGAACGTAGCCGTATACCTTAACTTACAGTTCCATTGTCCACAAAGTGTTAATAAGATTTCAACTTTTGGAAACGATTTCGTGATATATCAATTTTCACCAGGGTAATGTCAAAGTCTTCAGCATCTGACAAGTATTCAAGTTTAGAGGTATGTGAATGATAATCAATAAGAAGCAAAATTCCTGTAAAAAAATGTATTTCGATTGCAGTGTTCAAGAAATCGTGTTCGTTTTCTACATCTGCTGCATATCGCATAGTTTCTTTTAGAATGAGATCTTAAGCTTCACCGAAATAAAACTGTTTAAAAAGCTCGGTTGTAGTTCTATTTTTCAATGCAGTTTTCATCTGCTTGAGCAAGTCCATTGCAGTTGATTCATCCTGTGTTTCCAATTTTGTATAATACGGTGATTTATTTTTTATATAAAATGACTGATGTATTTTAGTTTTTTTCTGCTCTTCGTTGTCGAACAACTAGAGCTTGTGGATGGTTCAGGCTGGAAACTATCTCTAGTTGTGCCCTCCAAATACCCAGGAACATTGCTTTCAATAATCTTTCAAGTATTTACTTCATTCTCCTCCCCTTCATCTTCGTCAGTTAGTTCACTGGCATCTGGTGGTAACACAACACAAACTCTTCATTTATACTATTTAATAATTACAATACTTCCTCTAACTTCAGAAACCTTTGCACTAACATAACTAAGCAGGGGTGAAGCACTAGAAGAGAAATTATTATTATTATTATTTACTCTTCGTTATTAAGAGAGAAAGAGTTCGTCAATTGCAAGCGGATCGTCCCAATGTCCTATTTAGAGGACAGTTAAAAAATAATTTGCTGAAACTTACTTAAGAACAGTATTGCTCTAATTAACCACAGGGGTCATAAGAAAAGAGGACTACCACAAAAAAAAATGCCCAGCCAAGTGTCCAAAGTAAAATGAAAACGAATTCTGCAACCCCAAAGAAAATGTACAAACTGCGCCCACAAATGCTATGAATAAGCAAGATTTCAGGGGAAGGAGGAGGGGTGAGACACATAACTCTTGATGAAAGAAGCTGATACATATCCCTACATGTTCTAATAGTCAAAATATTCGTAACATACAAATAATGATTTCCCCATGATATTTTCCAGGACAGGGGATAAAATGGGCTAATAGTAGTAATTCTGGAAATATAATATTTTTTTCAAGAGCCTCGAATAAATGACTTAAAAACATACGTATATTTCAGGTTCCTTCGTAAGAAAGGGTCTGCGTATTTTACGGTGAATGTATCTAAGAATTAAAAATTGAAGCTCTCAAGCTACTCCGTGTTTTACAATAATCAATACATATTTTAAAATGTAATGATTTATACTTATTTGTTTCCTTTCAAATATCTGAACTCGTGTTTTTTTCCTATAAAATGGGATTGAACAAATTTTACAATAATAAAACTATGTAGACAAGAATGTATTTATCTATGCATTAATTATCTTTGAGAAAATTAAAGGATGTATCAAATAATTTGTTTTAATATGCTACAATAATATGTTCAACATTATTTTTTTATATATGTGCTTGCCAGTAGCGCACACAGGAATTTTTCAAGGGGGGTCCGGGATCAAACGTTCACCAATCTTGTATCATGTTCCTTTTGATTTTGTCGATTTTCAGGAACAAAATACAGTAAAAAACTAATTATTGAAAAAAATGATTAGTGTTAATTAATAAAATTAATCATTAATAACAAATACTTAATAAAATTTTAAGTACTATATATTTAGAACTATAATCAATCGAAAAAAATCAAGGTCTTTGGGGGGGCCGGACCTCCAGGACCCCCCTTGTGTGCGCCACTGGTGCTTGCGCATAATTACTAAAAAGTAATTTCATTAAATTCTTTTTGTATGAAAGTACGGGCGAAATTTTGATGAGCAACCGAGTAATTGTTCTATATCGAAAAAAAAATTACCCCTATAAATATTATTTTTTTTCATTCATTTTAGTAATAATTACACATATTATTTTCTCTCATGGTATCATATAGAATACTTTTTTAAAATATTCAGCTTAACTTCTCATTAAAAATTTTATTTATTTATACCTTAGTACATAATGAAAACGATATTGCGTTTTAAAGCTTCAGATTAATATTACTGTTTTAAAATTTTAAATATTTATTTATTAAATAGTAAATTACACAATTTTAAATATTAAATTATATTAAATATTTAATTTATATGGTTGATTGTAAATTGATTTTTTTTTTTAATTCGTTTTGTTTGTGCAGGAATTTTTACATTTTCTAACTTAATATTTATATGTAGGGTTTAAGTATTCTGTTCAATTTTATTTTTAATTTAAACGTGGATTTCAGCCTCTACAGGTCCAATATATCATATTCTAATCAAAAGAAAAATATTTATTTGATCATTTCGTTTAAATATTTACCCATAAATACCTCAGTAAGGTAAATGAAATATTTATAATCATCTGAATAATTTTTTTCCTGAACCAAAGTTATTGATTTATTTCTAAATTATCTAAAACTTTTTTTCAGCTAAGCAATATGAAAAGACGTTTCTAAAAATAATCTTTAAAAATTTCAGTGTCACTTACTAATAATTGAAAAAATATTTTATTTATACACCTCTACAATATCTTTTAACAAATGAGTTGATATCCCTCCAAGATGTTTAATCTCACGGTATCACGGTATTAGTTCCCATTTATTCTAGAGCTATATTAATTTTTTTTTTTAAATTCATTATTACGAGTCCCCTCTCAAAGAAATTCTTCATTGAATATTAAATAAAATCCTTGGGTTAAGATCACACATTTGGATTAAAAATTTCTTATTAATATTATTATACATTGAATTCCATAATTATACAAAATATCACATTCTATCACATCAAAAATTCTGTATGATCCATCAAATTTTTTTTTCTGTATAAAGTACTTTTCATACTTCGTATCACATATTCAAAGCCAATGTTTTTGATTATATTTAAACCTCAAATGTTTAAATTAGTTAAAAGTACATTTTCTTCCAATTTTTTTAAAAGCAATTTTTTTTAAAACGTTGCATGTACTCTTGAATTTATATTAAACACGGAAATCGTTTCTATTTGTAAATATGTTTAGACTTAAGTTCCACACTCACAAAGTTCATTAACATTTTGCGAGGGTAACTTAAAAATTTTATTTATACTGCATTTCTTAAGAGTATTTAAGTCAAAATTTAAAGTCGATCTCATATAGATAATTTAATCATATATTAACTTAAACAGTGAAGTATATCAGATTGAGCATTCTTATGTTTAGAAGTAAAAAATAAATTTATGCAAATTGTATAGTTTTGCTTCATGTACTCTAATATATTTTGCTTTAAAATATTCCATGAATATTTGAAATCTTTAACGGTTCCAAAAATTACTTGAAATTTCCATCTTTCTGTGTGAAAAGCACCTTACAAAGAATTAGGCTTTTAGCTTCACTTTTCTTGAAATAGAGAAAATAAAAATGATAATGTTATTGTGTGTGAGAATACTACTTTCAAAATCTGACAAAAGTTAATATTTTTTTAAAAAACATATAAAATAGGTGCTTAATAGAAGAATCTTTATTGCAACACAATATGATTATTGTATTAAAGTTCAGTGATATTATATATTTAAATTTTCTTTCAACTATTTTTTTATTAACATTTCATAAATAATTTAGAGTGTTTTAAGCTTTTAGAGACATATTTATAATCATATTACAAGCTAAACGAAGAGTATTAAAGTTTGAATTAAGAAATAGCATAGTTTTGTATACCTTTGAATATTTATGATAATATAATCTGAAAAATAAAATGTATTCTTGCTTTTAGCTGTGTCAGTTAAGGTATCCGATTATGCTTGAATCCATGATTTTAAAAATACGTAAAAATGAATTATTTTCTTTTTGATATTCAGTGTCACCTTAATTAGAATAAACATATAAAATTGTCTTAAGAATTTTATTACAATAAAAAAAAATTAAGTGCAATTTTTTGGGTAAAAATGAAGAAAGATCAATACATTTTCAACACATTCCTCTTTCATTGAAAATACATCTAAATTAATAATATTTTGTCTATTGATAGATAATGCTTCACTGCAGAGCCGGAACTACGATTTCTAAAAAAATTGCAATTTTTTTCAGAGATGCAATAAATTGAAGTAATAGAAGTAATAACCTTTTTATTTAGTTAAATTTTCTCTGTTTTGAAGTATTAAAATATGAATAAGTACGCTTATGTATATTATATCTCTAAATTCCTATTTGAGGCTCTGTATGGATATATTAACAATATATAGGCAAATTATTATTATTATAGAAACGTTTTCCCTAAAAGGAGAATGTTTTGAATATATGTCATTCTTCCATCTTTTATTGCCAAAAAAATTGCAAATAAGTAATTTTTTTTAATAATATTCCTAAAACAATTTCATATGTATATTATAATTCACGTGGTACTAAATATTTAAAAAAATTGCTCATTTATACGTTTTTTTTTAAAAATCATGCTCCAAGCGTAGTTGGATGCCTTAAAATATTGCTATTTCGCTAAGGAGGAAACTGATTTAATCTTGATTCACAGAACCATCAAGCAGAAAATAATAGTTTGTTTATTTTTATTTACTATTTAACCCTTTTAAGTGTTGATCACTGAAATATTGTTTTTTTTTTAAATTCCTATTTTGAATTATTTCATTTTTAGAAATTATTACCCTTGAGTCACTTCTTGAAACCTGCAGGAAAAACAACAAACAGAACATTTTTTCACAACAAAATTTGTGGGAATATATTACCCCTTTTTAGATATAAATTTTGTGATAGGCATTCCAGTATTTCAAGAAATCCTGATGAATTTAGCTAACTCACATGCAACAGCTAAATCGTTATTCGATACCCAATGGATTTAACCATGGCTTTAAAGCTTTGAGGCGTATATCTTCATTTCCTTTGAACCTTAAATCCTCTTTGAGGAAATTGAATTCTTTCAAATCAATTGTTCAGGTAAAGAAACCAATCGATACGATAAAAAAGCAAAACAAAAAATCCTCCCTTTTCAAACCTTTCCCTTTACAAACCCGCAATAAATAAGATTGCTTCAACATTTCATCTAACATGGCTGTTTAATCTAATTAATCTGTGTCGTTTAAAAATTTAAGTCTGAGTACCTGAAATATTAAAATATTTAGCAACAAACTTCATTAATTCAGATTGTATTTTTTTGCATTGCATTTGATATGCATGGAAATATAATAAATCATTTAATATTCTGTTTACCAACAAAAAATATTAATAGTATTGATACGGTACCACAATATAAATATGTTTGTAAATATAAAAAAGAATATATAAACTGCAGAGCTCATATATTTATACAATTTTGTTTTTACTAGATCTTCTTTTAAATGATTTTGATTTAACACAAATTAGGAAGATAAAAACACTGTTGTTACATTTCTTACGATAGTTTTGATTTAAATAATTCTGATAAAAAAATTTTGCTGTACGTTTATTTTTATAATTTTGATACTGAAGACGAGGGATATCATATACGATGTCCATTTGTGAGAGTTTTTCGGCTTCTATATCTTCAGTAAATGATTTTATCTGCTTGGAAAAAACCAAGATATTGAGCCCAGGATAACAAACATGACGGTTACTGTACATGAAAGAGCGAACCAATGTGATCTGAAGTCATTAATGTCCTCTTACAGAGATTTATAGAATGATCTTGCCAAAACACAAACACAGCGATTAATTGCAGAATTCGCTCTTAAATCCACTGAAACATCGGCACCATAGAATACTAGTCTTATCTTTATTCAAGAGATTACAGAAAGAATTTAGCCAATGGAGCACAAAGACGATAACGGAGACATTTCTAGTGATATCAGTAATATTGCAGTCTGACGCAAACGTATGCCCTTATTGTCAGAAAGTGACAAAGAAAAACCCTTTTTGCGTGCAACTCATATTCATTTGTCGCATTTTTGTGTTCTTGAATGCGCAATATGTTTATTTCCTTGTTAAATAATTTACTTTGTATCATAAAGTACAGCCTTTGAATTAAAAAGTTTTAAAATCCTAACATGAAAATTTAGGGATTATTGTACTGTCTTTGCTGATTTCTCTCTCATGGTTAAAAGCAATCTTCTAATTTTCCACTGATGCAATATATTTTTACATGAATTTTAGTTTTACATGTATTCCTCGGGAATGTAATTTTTAAGTCAAAATAGAATTGTATATGTATGTATGCTAATATAAAGTCTTCCCCTCTCTCATTAAAACTAATTTTCTTAGCAATATAATTATAAGCAGTCATTTGACATTTTATTTTTAAGAATTTATTTTGAACCAACAATATTTGTAAAAGCTCTGCGTCATATTGGAAATGTAACACCAGGGAGAAGTGGCAGGAAAGAGAAGAAACTCGGCAAAAATTGAGAAATAACAGCGAATAATAAGTGATAGAGAAAAAGATGTTTTCTTTTTTTTTGAATAGATACTTTTAACTTAGAGCAAGAACAACATGAACTTGATTGTAGAATTTCCCTGGTTGGTAATAGCGAAGCATGATGTGTAGGTAAAGAATGAATGAGATTGCAGACCGCATCTTGAGGGACAACTGTTCAATATCTGTCAAAACAAATCATGTTCTGAATAAAGTGGTTTCAGAGTATGCAAACAGCATCCAATCAGCTTCAGGTATTTTCTTTTGGTGAAAATTCAAAGATAATTGATTGCCAGAAAAGTATTTATACATATTACAAATCACATTAATTAATGCATGAATGTAGGGTGTTAGAAATTATCCAACTGTTAGATCTCCCTCCTCCTGTTCTAAGTGAATGTTATCAACGATAACGCGCCATCCATGTAAATATGAACTCTCATAGTAACATGAATACAAAATGGAGACAACTGCTGTGATATTTAATGGAAATCCAACCTATTATACCAGGTAACATGTTGAGGATTGTACAGATGCGAAAGAATTGGGCCTGTCCCCAAGTTGGCGCTACATTCGTTAACGGCGGAAGCAAAAGTCATTTGGCAAATGAAAGCAAATCTCATCTCAGAATACAACTTTGTATCATTCCATCGTTCACATTACTCTTGACCAGCACTATTGCAAGTGAGTTTCTCTGTGTTGTGGGTTAATGAATATCTTCTTAACAGACTTCGTGAGAACAGGTTACTACCATCTCTCTGATCAATGATGAGGAAGGAGTCCTAGTTTATATGGGAACATCAAGGGGTCCTGAATATACTCCAAAAGAGTGGCAGATGTGGTTGGCGTAATTGCTTGCTGGTGGGGGCATCGTTTCATGCTCTGTTCGTACTGGCATTTCTCAAATTTGTCACAGTTCCTTGTTCCAAACATTTTTCACACGGCCTTTGCTCTGTAAACGCATCGGCCTACGTGGGCATCAACTGAGATTTGTAGCATGGTAAAATTGCCCTTTTCAGAGTAATCACGATGTAAAATAACCTATCTGTTGTAACTATCTCCGTTTTCAGAGGCATTTATTTATTTGGTATTAACCCAGGAGCAGGCACGTGGGAAACAGAGTCACCCCAGACTTACGAAATCGTTAATTCTAAGAAAACTGCTTACTTGTTACCAATGACCTTGACAGTATCCTCCTAAATGAAAGTCTTCATCGGAACTAAAATGCATTTGTCACATATTCTTTTTTGGGAGTGACAAATGTTTATTTTTTTTTAAAATCTTAAGGTACTTGTTTTGATTGAGTTTTCCGCGCTGCTACTTGTCTTCTAAAATATTTTCTATGAACATGCTACATTATCTCACTGTGAACAACATAGCAGTTTTCATTGCTGTATTGTATAATTTATTATGGTTTATAAATGTAAATGAGCAGAATAAAAAAAAGAAAAAAAAAAAGAAATGAGCATCTGAAATGTCTCTTAAAATTAGTTGAAACTTATCAAGCAAGGGATGAACCTGCTGAAATAATGCATATTAATCATGATAGCGAAATTAAGTTTGAGAAATTCGATGAGCATGAGACGTTTGAGTTGAATGGAAATTTTTCAAATTCTACTTAAAGAACTCGACCAAGAAAAATATAAAGAAACTTTTGATGCTCCACTCTACTTTATTGCACAGCAAAAGAAATTTTACGAAAAAGTAAACAAAAGTAGTGTTTGGGGCAACATAAAAAAAAAAAAATTGTTGTTTAACCATTTTTATTTAAAAACATACTTTCCGCAAAAGAGTTTGTGCTGTATTCTTTAAATAAAATTAATATTTTTTTTATAATAAATACATTTACAAATTTCACTTGTACAAAATTTATTGAATGGATCTCTTTTTATGAGTGATACATTTTAAACAAAGTTCCAATAGCTTCCAGTAAACAAACTATTTTTCAAAAGATTTAAAATATTTTTATAATCCATTGCAAATGGTGTATAATATTTATTTAAGTTTTCTCTGGATATCATATGTATCATTTTAAAATAATGAAATTTAATTGTGTTAAAGTTATTCTCCTTTATTTTAATTTAATTAAATGGTTTAGAAAAACAGTAATACTTATTTTAGAAATATGAATTAAGAAAACGTTGTATTATATTGCATAAAATTATTTATTCAGGAAGGAGTGACAACTCAAATATTCATACGTGTCACCAATATTTACAAAAATAACGCTGAATTTTTGTTTGATTTGAATTCTGTTTCTTATAATTTAATTTGTATTTAATACTAGAGATTTAATTACATCCCCCACTAAACATTTATTTTAACATTTTATGCAGAAGGGCATACTTAAAATAAACATGTTTAAATATTTGTAGAGATAGATCTGCTTGAGATACTGAATTCAAAGTTTCTAAATGCCATTTTGAAGATAATAATCATAGGGCATTCTTCATATATCCTGTTGTTACATATTTCATTTTGCTCAACCACAGAGCTATTAAGCTTGAAGTTAAAATGTGGAACATTATATCAGACATTAGTTGATCATTTGTAGTTAAACTATTTACAACTTCATCGACTCCAAGTTATGTCAATGACATTCTGAGACAGTTTATGATAATTCCAGAGCATGTCATCTTACGACCATTCTCCATATCTTCGTCTAATATCTTAGGACTCACATATCTCTCTGGTTTGTTTCAAGGCTGTTGAGAAAATTTTCTTGCCCAGCAAAATCAACACAGTTTTAGCAAATCGCATACATGTGGATATAGTATAACTAGTGTAGTCAGATAATAATAATATAAAACACCAAATGTTTAACGATCACGAAAAACCTGTTTAAACCTTTCATATGTTAAGATTTTGAACTTTTTTCTAATTCAACACCTATATTTTTACCGATATATACTACAGTTGAGATTAAGTCATTGATACATTATTTGCTGCAAGATTTTAAGAATTTAATTAAATTTTAAGTGTGTCATACATACATATATGCATTAAATTATATACTTTATTACAATTTGTCTCTTATTACACAACTAGTATTGAAAATAGTTTTATTGAAATTGCTTATAATATTTTATTACTAATTAGTATAATGTTTATGCTCTATAAATTAGAGTCTTTTTTTAGAATTGCCTCCCTCTTGAGAAACAAAATTTTCCTTATGAGACATAGGGCTGGAAACACTGGTCTAAAGTATGTGCGCAACTGAGATTTACATCACTTATAATTTATCATAGTCTTATATTTGGGGAAAAATAAGTATATATATATATATATATACTAGGGTTGGGGCATAAGTCATGGTAACTTTTTTTTCTTGTAGATATGCGAACGAATCACAAACGTATATGTGTCCTGTGGAAGTTCTACAGGCATAGTGTCTATGAAGAACGTCAGATGGCTCTATGATGGCTGGTAGTAGCTCAGTGAGGGCTGTGAAATCAGTCAAGTGAGTGTCGTATAAGATGAAAGTAACCCTTGTTGAGTAGCGCGCTTACATCAAAATAGCCGTTCTCCGAGAGAGAAATGCGATGGAATATCAAAGTGAATTAGTGAAAGCCCTTGTAAATAATGCCCTAACATACCATACAGTAGCACGGTGGATAGGAAAGTTTCAGAAAGGACATGTGTCAACTAGTGATGAGCAACGTTCGGGACGATCGGTTAGTGTGCGGACTGACTTGGCACGTGCAGTCATCGATCAGGTCATGCATTACATTAAGGGTCATGGACTACATTAAGGTCTTTAGGGCAAGGTTTGTCATGTCAACTTTATATGTACTGTGTTGTCATTCTTTTGCATCGTGAGGGCCATATTGACCTGTATACTATCGTAATAAATTAGTGTGTTACAATATTTTAGTGCTATCCATTGTCCACACATGTAGTTAACGCCTTGAACGTTCATCTGTATATGTCACATTTTCCACTCGGACCTCGGTTCCTTCAAGAAAAAAAAATAGTTACCACGACTTTTGCGCGAACCCTCGTATATATATGTATATATATATATGTTATTTTTTAGAACCGATTCACATAATTTCTTGTGGATTGATTGATTATTTAAGCTACGTGGTATGATCAGAAAAAACCTCATGCATCAACATTACAAGCCTCGACATTACAAGCATCAGCATTTAAAAACTACAGATTGTGGAGAAACTTGTTTCCCCAGAGTGGAGACAAATAACGCTACTTATCATACAGCTGGCTTGCGGGTAATTAGTAAAATTTTCAAGGTGGCTTAGGACGATTGAAATTTTAAGACTCTAAAGAAATTGGTCTCGTTTGGAAGTGCCAAATTATGGGCAAAGAATGTTCCCGCATCTGCAATGAAAAGACAACATGAAGCGAAATTGTGTCACTCTTTTCAATCAAGCAGACAGGGTGTAGACAGAGAGCGTTCAGCCAAGTTCTTCAATGACAGAAATCACCACGACACGAATTGCACAAATTGGAGAAATAAAACAAAATGATCGAGGGGTAACACTGCGTGAAATCTCGTCAGAGCTGGTCCTGAGCTATGGTAGCGTGCAGCATATCTTTTTTGATGTGCTGCAATATCCCAAGACAGTGCTGTTAATTCATTCACCGAGACCAAGTTCATTAAACAGAGATCTGATTTCTACCAAGACGAGTTAAACAAGTTGATTCTGCGTTCATATAAATGCTTAAATAGATTTGGTGATTATGTCGAAATGTGCACGTATGACTCTTAGTATGTCGAGGCACGTATGCCTATTCATTTCATTTTGTATTTGCTGTCTAATTGTTAATAAATATTTCTTTATTCGACTTGTAACTTTTTTTTCTGATCAACCCTCGTAGAATTCGAAGCCACAAGATTATTTACGACAGATTTCTCAATTTTGAACCACAATCAAATAATCAGGACGACACCTATTGTGACACCTCATTCTCTAAAATTCCTAAGTACGTCAATTTTACAGAGTAATTACAAATTTTAAAAATTAAAATCATAACTGCGTATCCCTTTTTGCATTTTTTGAGAAATCGCAAATGACTTCTGAGTAGTATTTCTAGGTATTTCTCTATCATTAAAATAAAATCAATTCGATAAAATAATTTATTTATGTATATTTTATTTATTGAAATAAAACAACATTATTTCACACGGATCCCCGCCTTTGTTAATTAGTATAGTAAAGTAATTAGTGTCCTTATATGTATTAAAAGATTTAAAAATTAATTTAATTTCATGAATAATTTGCATTTATCAATAAAGATATATTTATATTATTAATTAATGGCACATTTAAAGTAATCTTAAATTGAAAATAATCTGTTCTCCTTCGTCGTCGGAATATTCTTTTACTAATTAAGAAGAGATTTGATTCGTTTTCGTCTTTTCCCATGTAAAATTTATCAGCGAAATCTTCCTTTAGATTTAATTAATCAAACTAAGCAGATCAGATTGCATCCAATGAAGAGGAATACCACGAAATTAAGATTAAAGCGAAATAATAAAATAAATCCAAATTCTTTGAATACACAAACCGAAAAACATGTAAAAATTGTGTTATATTTTGTAATTTTACAATATCATGTTTCTAATTATTCTATAATTAGGAACATGTTATAATGAAATTTTTATCTTTTATTGCAAATAAAATAAATTTTATAATTTTGAGAAAGATAAAATGAAAGATATATCTGCTTTAAATAAATATTCAGGATTTTTGCACTGCATTCTTCCATGTAATTTAATATTTAGGTATATAACATATGAGTACATTTTGAGCATCTGAAATCATTTGACGCACCAAAATCATGACCCCCGCCCCCGTGCTCTCTTATGCACACGAGTGTAATTTAGTGTAAATGAAGGGATTTTTTTTAACAAATTGCAACAGAAATGTTTAAAAAATTTCCTTATCAGTTTTCATATAAAAGAAGCATATATATATTTAAATAATAAGTGATTTTAACGAATAAATGAACAAAATATGCAGTTGTACTGATGCATACAAGTATAAATTTAGAACCCACCCCAAATATGTGATAAAATGAATAAAGATATCGAAATACACAATAATATATAAATACATTTATTTAATTAGGATCATTTAAATATTCTAGGAAGTTATTTTAAGCATGAGTAATCAACTTATTTTAATTATGTAGGATTAAAAAATGTGTTTCCGGTTTATTTTTTTTATTTTAATAACAACTTAAGTGACATATATACACTGGTGTGCAAAACTTAAGCAACAGGTGGGTTTATTGCCA
>BMAV01019667.1:364412-384816 GCA_019973955.1 Trichonephila inaurata madagascariensis
GTTGTGATTGAATTATATATATTTAAATATATATATATATATATATAGAGAGAGAGAGAGAGAGAGAGAGAGAGACAGAGACAGAGAGATACAGATATATGTATAACTTTTGTAACATTGCCCAAATAAAAATTCAGTACTGTGAGTGAAAAGTTAAACAAATGTTTTTATATATTACTTTTAAACATTCATTATGCAACAAGTTTGCAACATTTTCCTCTTTTTTTCAAAAAACCATTTTACTAATTTCATCAAATTATAATATTTTTCCAATGTGTTAATCCTATACTATTTAGTCTTTTAATTACGATACTGTTCGAATTAATTGGGAAAAACGTTTTAAGAAAACGATTTTTCTAAAACATTAGCTTTTAATCATTACGTACCATAAGTAGACAGAAAAACCTCTGTATTAGAACAAAATATATACTAAAATATTGACTTCATGATATGCGGGAAATATTGACTTCACTAATGCAGCACACATGTTCTTAACTTCATCGTAGAATAACATTTGTAGAGCACTTTTTATCATTTGCTCTGTTGTCATGCAACTCATCTTACCTAAGCGATTCTTGAGAACATGACATAAATTCTGAATAGGTTTAGGTCTAGTGAATTACCAGGCCAATCAAGCCCTTTTATTTTACTTTCCCGCTTAAAAATCTGGACCAACATCTAATTGTGAAAAGAAGCCATCAAGCCATGTTGAAATGTTCTATCAAATGTTTCCATGAATTGAGCTATTCTGCTGCAAAATATTTCTATGCATTTGACAGAATTCATCATGCCTTTAAGAGGAACCAAGCTTCTAGTGCTTAAAGGAAAAAACTCCAACGCATCTGCTTAGAAGTGTGTTTTATAGTCTGTTGGGTATGATCTGGTAGCAGAAATCCATCTACACTTTGTCTAACTGCACCTAATTTGCATCCCTACACAAATAAATGTGTTTCATCACTGAAAATCACCTTCTTCTAGTCGTTAAAAAGTCCTGGATCGGTATTTTCGGCCCATGCTAAACGTTTTTTAACTTTTTTCTGAACTGTAAATTGCTTTTCCTCGTTCTGGCTGTCTTATGCCTCACTTCCAGAAGGCTTTTCCGAATAGTTGAGGGGCTCACTTCAACACCAAAAGTCCAATAAACCCTTCGAAGGTCTTTGCTTATCTTTATTGGACTTATTTTGCTATTTCTTATTAGAACTTTATCCGTTCTTGAAGTAGTTTTTCAATTTTGCCCATATTTTCCCATATAAATGCTTGAAACGCTTGAGTTGCCCCCACCTACTTTCTTAGCTATATCTTTCACAGTCATAGAAGTTTGTTCATTAAGAGTGTTTATTTTAAAAAGTTTCCCTAGAGTAATATCCATCTCAGAACATGTTAAAATAATACGTGTTACAAGGAACACAAATATATAACCACCAGCTACCACACTGAAAGGCTCACAAATGGACAGTTGAATAGCCAAAAACCAATGAAACGAGTTTATTATAGCCACGGTCGATCAATCAAACTACCTCTATGGAGATATAACCGATTTGAGGGGGCTAAATATATCCCTGATAGTGACATACCAACTCAGGCAAGAAAACAAAACTTGTCTCAATTAATTTGAACAATATAGTTTTACTCATATACATATATCAGATATTTGTATTATAGAGTTACCCAAATTATATAGTAAGGAAAATGCTCTGCAAATTTTAAGAGCCAAAAATTCAAAAGTTATGTGTAATTTTATATTAACCTATGTAGCTAGAGATTAAAATATGTGACATGAGTAATTGTATAAAAATTATTTTATTTCATAGTTTAGAAAATAATTGTAATTCAAACTCATAATAAGTAACGCATATACGAGCAATACTTATATAAAATTTACAATTGTTAACTTGAAGAGTGTACACAACAATGTTTCTCAAACTGTGGGGTGCATGCCCCTAGGGGGCGTCATAACCCTACAAGGGGGACGCGAGCCTATTGGAAAATTTAAAACAAAAGATTATTTAAGAAAATTATTAGTTTTCTGAAAGTAAACAAAATACATTCTGACATATTAAACAATAAAATACACATTCACACTGATAAAATACACTTATAAATATATCAGTATTGTTCAATGTATTTTATAATTAATTTATCAATACTAAGTTAAGACCGTTTACTAATTACCAGTAACCCCATGGGCTCTTCATATATAAACTTAAATGCAAAAATTAACATTTATCTTGAGGATTTGTCTGGGTTAAAATTAATTATTTCAATGCTGATTAAAAATCACGCGATTCGCTCCACAATGCCACCGTTTAACACGCAGATGAGAATATGTGGTGTACTGCGTGGGGGGATTGTAGTATAGGAATATATAAATAAGTAACTCTTTTGAAATAAGTAAATCCTTCGCAAACACTATCAAGGTAATTTTATTGCATTCCCCAGCCTTCGGAATAATTTTATGAATAGCAGTTCACAGAAATGATCCTACTTTGGAAAGACGTATATATACGTCCGGGGCTATTAACACACTGACTGAGCAAGACGTTTATATACGCCGACCTCACTTAAGAGTTTAAAGTTGAATTGTGTAGGTTTAGCGTCAAAATATAGAATTATTGAATTTAATACATTGTTATTGTATGCGGGGAGCGAGGGAAATTATAATTGAATATTGGGTCGCAAATATTGAAAGTTTGAGAAGAACTGATGTACAATTCAAAAACTTACAGAGCTGTCACTGATTAAACCTTTTATTTTTAACCTCCTGAAGCAATTTTATATAATGGGCACATTTCGAGTTAAAGGACTTCAGCCCCTGGGCACTTATGGAAAGTAGGAGAGATCCGATTTCATTCACTTTTTATATAAATATATATGACATCCATCAAAACTGGTGCGGGAAGATATAGCACTAATGTCATTCTGAAGACCCATGATGAATTTCTTATTTCTTCTACAAGAGAGGGGTTTCTTCGAGTAGAAAATCATCGGTTTCTTAAAGATGACATGTACGAAAAAAGTGAGTTTTCTCAACTGAAAAATACTAGATCCAAATCGTATGACGAATGAGACGTGTCAGTCATTCCTATTTTCCGATATCTTAGAAAATTTCTTACCCGCTAAACTTTCCGGTTATTTCTTCCGCTTAAAGATTATTTAAGACATTTTAGAATATATTTGACAAGTGATTGGCGCAGACACAAAATAGAAACTGTAGTCGGCAGCAAAATTTTGAAATGATAGGTAGATATGCTTGGTACCGTATGAGGCTGATTTTATATATATATATATATATTATATATACAAAACTATTAATGTAATAAAAACCAGACTCCGTTTTAAATTATATTTATTGCTACATCGTTAGCAACTGTAAAGTTTTAAAAACGAAAAATCTATTTCGCAGTTTTAGTACTGTAGCATTAAAAAATATATGCCGTTTTATTTAAGGGGTGCATATGTTAGGAGTTAGTACTATGTAAGTTGCTAAGTGAAGCATGACGTCTAAATGATAAAAACAAATTGTTGAATCTTTTTGATCTACCACTTCCTTAATATTATTATAGTTAAAAATTGATCTACCAATTTTTTTATTATACTTGAGCGCACGCTTTATCAACACATTTCTCACCGGGAATAAATCCATGTGCTTCTTAAATATTTCAGAAAAATGTATCCTATTATATGATTGTTCATATATAGCAAAGTGCAATATTCTGTAGTATAATCATCCATAGAGTCTATCTTTATTTTTAATTTATTAGCAATATATTCGCATAGATCCATGACCAAGTGTGATCCGTATTATCTGTTAATCCAATACATTTAATAAGTTTAAATCTATTATTGTTTCCTTTTTTTATTAAGTCCAAATAAGAAATACTTTATTTGTCCAACACAGAAATTATTCTCTAAGTCTTGTATTAATTTATTTGATTCCTTTTTAATTGTATCTTTTCCTCTATTACCTCATTTTTTGCGTCTACCTTTTCTAACTCTTTTAGTCTTAGTACCATTATTTCTACCATTATATATAGACTCTTTATTATTTTGTTTCAAAGCCTGGATTAAATTTTTGTTGTTCTACATTACATTTAATCCGTAAGGATACATAGCGTTGTAAACACCAACGTAAACATTTTCATACCATACTTTTTTTATCTCATTTTGAACACTCTTAATAATATTCAACACAGCACCTTCCAAACCATGTTTATTAAAATGCTGTATCTCTATCCTACCTATATATTTTTGTTGAAATATTTTTTCCAATGTCTGATCTATGTTGATTAATTCTTATGTTCATAGTTCCTGATGATTGGCCTACATACTTAAAGCCACTGAAACCGCACGTCAACATATATGTACAGTTGAATGTCTTACAGAACTTAAATTCTGATTCTCCGTTATTCTGTTCATGTTGCATCATGACGCAGTTTTTGCATCTTTTATCCCCACATTTTCGAAATTTCAATTTTAAGTGATCCGAATCACTATGAAACGTGTTATCAAACTTTTCGTCATATTTAAAATAATTACATTTCGATTTATAATTCCTCCACTTCAATACATCATAGTATTTCCTTACAAAACCAGTGTTCCAAATGACGCGTTTTATATTTCCTAATGTATTGATAATTATATACTCCTAACCTCTCGAAAATTTCTCATTAAGCAACGCACAAGAAGCTAATGTTTTTTATTTTTTTTTTATTTTTTTATTTTTTTGCATGCTGTCTCATGTTGTCTGTGCCCCTTATCTTTCTCCAAATATATATATATATATATATATATATAGTCTTATTCTCTACAAACAAGAGATAACATCCAACAATCACACAGTGAAGGACATATGAGCAACCGAGATTACAAATTATAAGATGGATGCTACAGTATTATAAACATCGCTGACTTAGGACAGCTAATATATAAAATAATTTATATAAAAGTGGGGTTGAACATGTTTTTTGGTCAGCCAACCTTCCCCCTTTATGTAAATAATACTGAGCAAAAACCTATTGAAAGTAATGGATAGGAATATCTAAATCCATTACAAGATAGAGGTAACTTACTTAAAAATTGCACTTAAAAATGCAGAGCCTGCTCTAAATCCGAGTGCAATATATACATATATCAATATTATTTACATAAAAGGGGAAGGTTGGCTGGCCAAAAAACTTGTTCAACCCCATTTTTATATAAATTAATTTATGTATTAGATGTCCTAAGTCAGCAATGTTTATAACAATGCAGCATCAATTTTATAATTTTCAATTTTGGTTGCTCATGTGTCCTTCATTGTGTGATTTTCCTACTGTCTATGTGTTTTCGAAGTGATTGATGGATATTTATCTTTAGTATGTAAAGAATTAAACTACATATATGTACTACTGTGGCTAATATTTCTTCCTGTTCTGTGGCTAGTTTTACTTAGGTTTATAAATATTTGTACATATTATTAACCATACATATATATTATATATATATATGTATGGTTATTTCCTTTTTCAATTCGACTTTGTCACGTCATTGGTGCCCTCCACATTATCTCTTATTATGTGGAGCTTTTGAGTGCTCGTCGCAAACATCTTTCATCCACTTATTTTGTAATCTGAACAGCCAGAGTTACATTTCTCAGACCTTCAAGTCGATGGTATGCCCTATTTTCTAAAATTCGGAGCCGTCATCTTTCGATAAGATAACGCAGAAACATATATTGCCTGGTCTGGCCTACCCTATCTCGATACAGAAAGTGCCCGACTATTGAACTTACCACACACACACACACACAGTTTCTCCAGATCTCTAACCTATTAACCCTCTCGCTGCGCAATTGTTTTTATCAAAGTAGGTTAGAAAGCGTTGTTCTTATTTTTATTAAGTATTTCAAATCTACATATTAAATCTACATTTTACAGTTAAAATATACAAAACAAAAAATATGTAAAACAGTTTTTATATTAAAATATAGAATTAGATCACAAAAATAGGAGAATAAAAACATAAATGAAAACATGCAGCATGGGTCGCATAACTTAATAGCTGGAAAAAATGTATACCCCCTGAAATCACGGGTTGCACACATTTTCCTATTTCAACGTTGCCCGTAGAAATCGCGTGAGGTGCGTGAGTGAATATTTACGTCGCACTGTTCAGCTACACGAGGGACTTTTGGTGACGAACCTCGTAATCTTGAACCATGGTCAAATGACGAAGACTACACCTGTACTGGCATCTCCCGGGATGCGCAGCGAGAAGGTTAAAGACATTTGGTGATGGGTTGCTGAGAGCCTGGATCTTCTCTACTTTCCAACCACTGTTATTAAGGAAATGTAACATAAATTTGACACAACATGGAATGATTTGATGGCATTGACCAAAAAGGCTCAGTTTGACTGGTTGTCTAATAGATTTATAAGCGTTTTAAAAGGGGCGTTTGTGCATACTGCTTTAGGACACTGTATCATTCCAAATTGCTTGCAAGTACATTCAAATAATCTTTCTACTACGCTGTATACATACAAAATGTAATTTTGGTTAATTGCTTTCTTGCCTGGCGTAGCAGTTTTAGTAGCCAGTTATTATAAACGTGTGTGTCATGATATATATACATGTGTGGATATGTGTGTGTTTATATATATATATATATATAGGCCAATTCTCTACAAACAAGATATAACATAAAAACAATAACATTCGACAAACACATAGACAGCAGGAAAATCACACAATGAAGGTCATATGAGTAATCAAGATTATAAATATAAAATGGATGCTGCAGTGTTATGAACATTGCTGACTTAGGACAGCTATTATATAAAATAATTTATATAAAAGTGGGGTTGAATATGTTTTTTGGCCAGCCAACCTTCCCCTTTTTTTTGTAAATAACACTGAGCAAAAACCAATAGGAAATAATGGATAGGAATATCTAAATATATATTTGTGTGTAAGTATGTACAAACATTGATATATGTGTGCATGCATACTATGTAATAGAGTCCCATTTTCCGTAAATGTACACATGATTAAATAAGTCGTAAAAGACTATCTTATTTTTTCTATTTTTTTTAATTTGCATTAATTGATAATTTCTTACTTAAATACAACATTAATTGTTGGAAACGGGAAGTAAATTTCTTACAATTCAACATTCTAAAGACGTTTTACCATAAAATAAATATGTACATAATACTATAGTTTTAAGAAATATTATCTGTTGGATATTTTGCAGTACACATACAAATACAAAGTGAAACTTTTTGTATTTATAATTCTTGTTAAACCATCCACAATCATAAATGATTGCAAAAATATTATGAATATGGATTTCACGAGCAGTTAGAGAACATGTTATAGGCACTGTGCGTCACACTTTCTTCAAAGCCTCTTACAATTTGGCTCTATCTGATTTTGGATTTTGTTGAATGATAGTCTGCTGATGAGTAATTGGCGAAATGTATGTTCTACCATGCTCATTACTTGAGATTTCTATAGGAAAAATATCGTCAAGCTCATAGGAATGCCTTGTAGCCCTAATTCGGCACCTCTACATCGGATGCCTTTTCCTGTTGGAAAATGAGTAATATATATATATATATATATATATCTCGGGTAAAACCTTTAACTCCTGATACTTATTTGAATTATAGAATGCTGAACACGAAATATAACTTACTTTCGAGCAGGTATATAATTCGCATTTGATAAATAAAATAAGACAAAATTTTTACTTTGTATATTTGAACAAGCCTCGTCGATGTCGTGCTTTCGTACGACAGCAATTTCGAACACCTTCTGTCATGCTTTTTATTTCAGTTATTATTGTTTTTTTGTACGTAAGAAAGCGTTTTATCCTACTTGATGTGCTGTGGCCTTACAGTATTTATCTCTTCATCTCGTTAGGCATAATTTTTTCCGCCCATGCTTTCCTATGTAATTATGGCTCCTCAGGATGTTCTCTACATCCTCTCTAAATTTGTACTCTGTATTAGGGAACACCCTGTATTTTTGATCAAGAAACCATTAAAAATACTTTATAATAGGGTATGCAAAGTTTCTCATGTTCAGGTAAATAATTTTTATTATAGAAGTATGAATTTATGATTTTTGTTTAAATTGATACATTATGTAATGCTATTATTTTACTAGAGGTATTAGCAAATATTTAATTATGAACATGTTTATACACTTTGGAATATTCAAGTATGATGTACTAATTATATTTTAATTAAAAAATAAAAAAAAATATGTGATTAAAATAATTTACATCATACACCTATTTTAATCTTCGTTAATAATTAATTAAGGCAAGAGAACTATATTCTTAATATTATTAAAACAGTACATATACTTGAAACAGTGAACACTTTAAGTCAAGAATCAACCAATGTCTAGTAATTTGTACGGAGTTCTTCTGGCTTATCAGATAAGAGGACTTGGATTTCTGTTTAAAGTTTTTAAGCAATGAGATTAAAAATGAAGCACAATATATCTGATTATGTTTAAACCCTTTATAAACACTTATTTAATTGTACGCAGTGTTATTAAAAGTTATTTAAAATCTAAGCAATTATGAATTACAGTAAGTTTATGTACATTGAGCTTTGCCATAGGTTGAGAATTTTGAAAAGCGTGATATGATTAAATTAAAGTGAAATAATAATACGTAATAGAAAAAAAGATTCTTCTTACAAGAGTAGAAAATAAACCGTTTGAACAAAAGTGATGAAATGTATACTATCATAAATAACAGCATACTTCGCAATCATTTTGTAAGTATATTTTTCACTAACTGTACCTATGAAATTTCAAGATATTATTTTAACTATTAACTATTATGGATAGATTTTACTACGCAATCGCTGTGGTAAGGTCTAAAATTCCCTTTTTGTAAAAGTAAGATAAAACTAATTTCAGTTGCTTAATTACCCTAAGATTTAGCTTTATTATTTTATGTGTCTCAAATGAAATTAAGTAGAATTTTATTAAAAACTATTACTTTTTTTTAGAGTTTTGTTTTATGGAAAAAAAAATAGTTTTTTATTACTACATGAATAAAAAAATTATAAAAATGCATTTTTTTTAAATAAGTAAAAAATAGAAGTTATAAGAAACTAATGTAATGCTTAATTTTTTCAAGTAATACTTACTAGAAGCATGTTATAATTGTAAGTTTTTTTTTATACATTCCTTCCATGATTGTACACTGGTTAATTTTTTTTCTTTGCTTAACGAACTATACAAGTTTTCTGGAATCCAGTTTTCCATCAGATTTAAAAGAATTTAACAAATTATTCTCCACATGTTAGATTTCCTTTTGTGTGGGATAAACATGATATTTTCTCTTTTGAGTGTGTGCATTCAGACAAATATATTATTGTAGTAAGTCCTATGAAATAAAAAAAAAAATAACGTTAACATGTGTTCTGGCTTTTCAGAAATAATCCTAGAACTGCACTGACGAGGTATGCCAGAATGTTAAACTAAGAGAAAGAAGGATTTAAAATCTTGTTTCCAAAATTACCATTAGCATGGGATTTTAGAAATCCTGTGTTCAAAGGTATTATTTTAAGTGGGAGTGTATAATTCTAATTAGAAATTGTAAAATTCTGTAAGATTGAGCTCCACAACTAAATGGTTAACAGAAAAAAAAATGTGCATTCACATAAAATTTCAGAAGGAAAAAAGTATTCAGATTATAATAAAGTAACTCTACATTTAAAGCAATAATTATAATTATAATTCAGATTTTAAGAATACAAATAATTTAAAGTCATTTTTTGAGGGATGCAAGCGCTTACTTTTTGTAGAAAAGTCTGCTTAAAAAGACTCTTAACCAATTCTTACACAATTATTCATTTGTTATTAAAAATGAACATATGTACGATCAAATTTTCTACATTTAATAAAGCTTCAGTTTTTTTGATTGTTCTTGTAAGGAAATATGTAATCTTGTAATTTGGAATCAATTACGGTCGAATCAATTCTAGATTTAACACATTTTAGAAAAATTACAATTTAGCCATTTTAACTGTTAGAATTCAACAACAAAAAGAAAAACTTCAATAAAATGATTTTCCTTAAGGTATCCGACTACGTTCGGAACCATGATTTTACAAAAGTGCATAAATGGATAATTTTAATGATATTTAGGGTCACTTGGATTAGATTACATGTATAAAATTGATTTAAGAACATTTGGACAAAAAATTTATTTAAAAACAATATTTTGGCAAAAAATTAACTTAGAATAATTTTTATTCAAAATGTTCTCCTTTTGTAAAAAATGCTTCTATTATAACAATATTTTACCTGTATATAGCTCAAACCACTTTACAGAGGCTCAATTATGATTTTTGAAAAATTCACATTATTTTCAGAGTTACAACCCATTGAAATAATTATCGGAGTTTTTTTCTTAAAATTGCTCCCCTCTGTTGTCGTAAAATATGGATAAACCCATTTCTAAGTTATATATTTCAAAAATTCTAGTTGAGCCTCTGTACAGAGGTCTGAGCTAAATACAGGCAAAGTATTAGTATAATAGAAGCGTTTTTCATAAAAGGAGAACATTTTGAAAAAAATGTTATTCTAAGTTTATTTTTTGCCGAAATATTGTATTTAAATAATTTTTTTTGTCCAAATGTTCTTTAAACAATTGTATATATGTATTCTAATCTAAGTGATTTTAAATATCATGAAAATTATCCATTTATGCACTTTTGCAAAATCACGGTTCCGAACGTAATCGGATACCTTAAGATGAATAAATAAAAATATCTAAAAAATTAGAAACATGCCTTTTTTGTGTGCTTGAAATCTAAAAATAATTTAAAGTACTTATTTTTGCTTTTTTATTTTATTATCTATTCAGTACAACAATAAAGTATAAAATTTAAGACTATTATTATATGAATCCATTTTTTTAAATGCTTTTATCTTACGCACTTCCAAATTTTCATGAAAGCATCATTGTAAACTTGTTTAATGAATTTACTGAGAAATTACTTTGAACCTACTTTTCACGTAACCATTTTTTTTTATAAAGAAAACCCTTTTTAAACTGAAGATGATTCGAAGTCAAGTAAAAATCAAAATAACAGATAGTATTAAGAGTATTAAAGATAAAACTCTTAACTGAAAATAGTCAAGGAAAGTCAATATAGGTTTTAAGCATGTGGAGTAAAAGATAGAGAATGAGAGACAAATGTAAGAAAAGAAAAATGTCAAAATTTTTAAATGTTACGTTAATATAAAATATATATATATATATATGTACCAAGGAACCTCCAAGTATATCAGTCTCAAGGAATATAATATATATATAAAAGATAACTATATATATATATATATATATCTTTTATATATAGTTATTATATTATAGTTATCTTTTTTTTTCCTATTATGTCGAAAGTTTCTGCTGAACGAGGAAGGTAGGATCCGTAAAGCATTGCTAACCCTAATTCGCTGGCCTAATTCAGCGACAGCTTTAGAAATCATAATAGGTCTCCAGTTTAGTCCAAAGACTTTTTTGTATCTACATTTGTTATGTCTGGTAAATTCCAATTTCTTCCTGCTTTAGCACTGTAGGTTCTAGTACGTCTTTACTCTTATTTTATATTACTATATATATATATATATATCTTTTATACACAAGTTTATTTTATAATTAAGGAAATGAGTTTTTTAACAATGTAGCCATATGTTTTTAAATGTATGGCATCTCCAACCAAGATATGCAGATTCCTTGGATTGTCTCGTCAACTGTAACTGTTGATGCTGAATCAAACGAAGTGAATCTAGAACAACGATGGAGAAAGTCATTTCCTTTACAAGTCGCATGTTAATAGGAGGATAGCCACCTAAATGAAAAAAAAATACTGGTGTTTAATCTTTATCTTAACTAAATAAACAATTAGCTAATTGTAACCATTGTTTTTTTTTCACTTCTGATTATAATTTAATATGGGAGAATTATATGATCATCCAAAAATGCTTAAGATGTAAACCAAAATGTTTACTAATAAATAGCACAGTAATAAAAATCTTTGAATTTTTAAATAACATATATTAATTGGAGAAGCTTTTTCCACTTTTAGATTTTCAATGCACATAATATTTAGTTGAATTATGTCATCAAATTCAGCAATGCATATATAAACGTTTAATAGCTACGAAAATACAAGGTGCTATTACACATATCAAGAAGGTAAAATATTTGCTTTATTTCTCTTATTTCTATTGCGAGATTTTTTAATGTGTACAGGGTGTCCCAAAAATAGCACCGAAGCTCTGCACAGTTAAATTCCTGATTGGGAGTACATTAAATATGCCCAAACTACTGTACCTGCATGATCTATAGTTTATAAGAAAAAAACACGAAAAACAAAGAATGACACCACAGACGATACAAGGAATAAAATACCTTATTTGGCACATCAAATGCAGCATCTGAAAATATTTAAAGTGTCCACCGTACATATCGAAACAGGTTTGAGCGCATGGTTGAATGTTTGAGTGCTCACGTTGCCGCAGCGTGGTTTCCATCGAACTACAAGCAACGTGCAGAAGATGAAGCCCGTTTGCGTAGTCACTTCGTCTAGAAACACTAATTCTTTGGGATAGTTCTATAGGGAAAAAAATGAACGGTGTGAGATCTGGTGATCGTGGGAGCCAGAGAACTGAATCTCCATATCCGAATGCAGCTACCAGGATGTGCCTTATCCAGCCAATTACGTGTCGAGACACAGAAATGCTCCGGAGTCCCATCAAAAACTATCATGCACCGTTTTTTTCTCGTAAACTATGGACCATACATGTGCAATTCTATGGGCATTTTTACAAGTAATTAAAACGGGGAATCTATCTATGCAGAATTGGGGTTCATTTCTGGGATACTATGTCTATAATTGTTGTTCATGTTGTTGCAATATGTTTAATCAACGAATTTGATCACCAATTGATATGAGTTATTTACATTAATACAAAATTTATATTACTAAAAATCAAACGATTAAAAAAACCCCATTATTTGTCTCTTAATCCATTTCTTAAATATTATGAAGCAACATTTCTAGTATAACAAATAATATGGAATAAGATTTCTAGTATAACACATAATATGAAATAAGATTTATAGTATAACAAATAATATGAAATAAGATTTCTAATATAACAAATAATATGAAATAAGACTTATAGTATAACAAATAATACGAAATAACTTTTGTTAAAAATATAATTTAACAATCATTCTTTAGAAAAATCTCACTATCTTTTTTCTTCTTAAAAGACATTTAAATATTAAATGAATTTGTATCTTCTAAATTTGACATATAGAGAATTTAATTTCGAAGAGCACGACAAATCCTTCTAATTTTAATTCCTTCAATATTCTAGTTTGCCTCCTCAAATTCAATTAAGGTTCCCCTGTTGTTTACTTTATTGCCGAAACACGGCATATCGATTAAAATGAGGCATTTTGCAATTCTTAAAACATAATTAAATTTAGTATTGGTTTTGAGTAAGACGAATTACTAGAGTGTTAGGACAGAAATTGGAATGTTTATTTTCATGGTTGTCGGATTTTATGAAACTAATCTGACTTAAGACTTTTATTTATTTGGGACTGAAATTCAATTATTTTGAAAGGAGAAAGCATAACAACGGTATTTTTAAAATTGAAATAAGTACTAAGCGTTTAACGCCACAAGACTAGAAATATACTTATAACATGCATTTTGCAAAAATAAATAAATAATTATTAATAATAATTTCACAAAATTTGTAATTACGTTTGTAATTCAAACATGGTTATGAATTTATTCTAAAACTTCATAAAGTTATACTACTTCACTATTTCAATATTAAATTCTAGAAAAGAATATGTTTCCTCTAAAAGAACAAAATCACATTTATTTAAATAAATAACACTTTTAATTATTTTTGCGCAAGCACTCCGATTCCTAATTCGTACGAAAACAATGTTGTCTTAAGTTTTGTGGCTCTTGAAAAGAGTTCTCCAATACAAACTCCTTTCACATAATTTTAATTCTTAGATTTACTTCTATTGCAATCATTATCTCAGATTTTTTGACGTCTCATTAAACTAAATTAAGTTTTTAGAAAGTTTAAACAAGTTTAGTTACATTTATATTTTTAACCGATCTTATCTCTGATTTCCCTTTTATTTCATGATTACATTCGCAATTTTGACGGTTGTATTTTAAATATATTTAATTAAAATCTTATTAAGATTACTCTTTTGCTTAGCATAAATACTTGTTTTTTAAGTGATCGTACACGGTTTAAAGCTATTTTGAATGTGTCTCAAAATGTCAATAGAAATTTAAGGCTGTTTTACGGATTTTTAAAACTTTAAAAAAATAAAATGAGATTTCCTTATTTCTATATGAACTTAAGGATTTATAGAAAACACTTGAGCTGCACTTTTAATTGTTTTGAACAGATAACAAAAATCCCATTTCAAATAGCTAAAATAAGGGATTAATTGTGAATGTTACTAGAAAGGAAGAACGTATTTAATAGAAGTATTATCTGTCTTAAACAATTAAATAAAGAAATTACTAAGTAATAGATGTAAGTAAACTCCGATTCACAAAAAAAAAGGTTTGGATTTTTTTCAAAAAATCTATTATTAAGGAAAGGTGATTGTGAGCATAATTAACTAATTTTTATGCTGTTATCAGAAACTATAGCAAAACAATAAATTAAGAAATTTTACAATAAAGCCGTAAGATAAGCATTTATTATAGTCTCTCTCTATATATATATTCCTGAATTTCAATATCAATATTTGTATTGGGCTCCAATTAGAATAGACCAGCGGGCATTACCATCTGTTTCGTACCTTCCAGTCTTAGTTTAATGATGAGGAGGTTGTGTTGAGATGTTATTGCATTGCCACATTTTCCTCCTGATATTAAAGGAGAACCTTTTGATTGAATAACGGTTGTTTAAATGGTAAGTTTTCATTATTTGAGACTCGTAGAATTTCCTATTTCGAGAGTTATTAGTCCAAGCCAACAAGCCACAAGAATATTTTTTCAAAGCATTAATATCGAATGATGAAGCATATAGAACGTATTTGTATTATAAGTACGTTCAATATGCAAGTACTACAGCCAAAATAATACGAAAAACATGTTTAACAAATCTTTCAACATTACATTTAAGAACTGGAGATACTAGCTATACAGTTTCCAATAGTAGGAAATGTAGATTAAATTTGCAGGGTTGCTTCTGAGGAAGCACAAAATTACATTTTTCAAAACTCAATATTCCCTCAAATTTTAGTGAGAAGAGTGATAGTTTTTCTTTAACCATTGCGTCGTTGTATTTAAAGTATGTAATACATAGAATTAAGTGTGATATATTTTGGAAACGTTCCAATATTTCAGAGAAGCAACAAATTCTTCTTTCTTTTTTCATCTTTGAGAAATAATTTTTCATCGTGTATTACATATTTAATTTAAACAAATACCATAAACATTTTAGTTACATTTAAAAATACGAAAAAGAAATCATTTAGTTTATATCTATAAGCAACATGTTTCCCCAGTAAACTTACTCGTATTCATTTCAGCAGGGTTGCTGGATTTTTTGAGGCCACACTGCAGATATATGTTCGAAGTTTTAATTCTCTCATTTCAGCATTCACTTTTCATCTAAATACAAAGATTGCATACTTATAAATATTTTATTGGATTCATCTTTTCTCGTGAAATTATGTGAGCTACTTTCAATATATAGTAAAATTATCCGCACAGATAATGAATATTTGTATGCATTGATGTATTTAGATATCTGCAAGAAATGGAAAATGGAGAAAAATGATAAGAATTTCTTAAATTATAATGCATATTTACATTTTAAATTCAATTACCCAGTAAAAGGTTTGGAAAATGAATTTCTTTGAAAACCATTATTTAAAAAAAAAGTAATAACAACAATTAAGTTTTGTGAAAAACATTCTAAAATAAATTTCAGTTACATTTTTTGAAAGACGTTTAAATGTTGCTAAATGACATTTTCTGCTTGCTAAATGGCATTTTGTGACGTAATAGAACAATTATTTTCCAAAACTGTTTTCTGTTCTAAAGTCCCATTTGTGCCGAGAGAATCTATTGCAAGCTTTTAAATATTACATTAGAAATACCAAATGTCTCGAAATACTTCGTGACACTTTCCGAAAATATTCCAAAGCTCCAGAGAAATAATGAGTATTTCTCCCCTTTGAAACCTTCCGTGCCCTTGAGAATGGATTCTCATTTAAGAGGACCTTCCAAGTGAGCACTTTAAAAGTTAAAAGAGGGTGAGAGCTAGAAAAGGAAGCAGCCAGAAAATTCGATACAAATTTGATGGATTGGAGTGGCATTGAAAGGCTTTATGCACTCCGACATTATTCTGGTCCACTCGTTTCTGTAAAGGAATGTTCCGCCAGTGAACACGGATGCGAGACTTATTTTCGAATTAAATTAAACGACCATTTTACGATAGACTCTGGATACAATAAAGTACGGCGCATAAATTCAACTTTAAAGTGAATGTTATGGTTCCGATCGGGAGTGTTTAGTGAATATTTATGAAACCATTTCAGTTTACTCTGGCACTTCCATTTTCTGAAGATTCCAATGGAAGTGATTATGTATATGAGCGTTTTGCGTCTGCAGTTACTTCGATTCATCAATATGCGCCCATAAAGCTAAATAATGTGGCTTTGATAGTTCCAAGTTCTCACAATGATCCTCTGTGGCTATAATGCATTCAAATGAGTTTTCCTTAAAGAGATGGCGTAAGTAGAGGAAACAAGATTACCAGGAGAACTTGAGGCGTATTTCCTGATTCCAATTTTAAAAATAATTTTGATTTATTATTAAATCAAGGACTTTGAACGGAAATTTTCCGAGATTTTATTTTGTATATATAGTGTATCAAATCTAATGATAATAATCATCATACATTATTATTTTTCACGATTCCATTCCTTTAAATTATAGTAGGAACCAAATTATCATTGAAAGTGGATTTTGCAATGTATTTTGTTACGATACAACTTTAAATGGAAAAAAAAAACATGATGCTTAGGGTCGTAAACTAAGTCATGGTGTATTTCTTTTATTGTTGTTACTAATGCCATCTGTTTAATGATGTAATATTAAGGCCCACGAAATTTATCATGACAAAGGTCTAGATGTACGCCTGACGTTAGCTATAGCTTTAAGCACCATTCAGGTGAAAATACGTTTTGGCTCGGTCCCCCACCCTCAATTTTATATTAGAACACCCTAGGGGGGCAAATGCCCCTCCTCTCTTCCTCTTACCTTAGTCGCACGAGAGGATTTGAGGCTGTATGGCTATTTAAAGTTCCCCCTTGCCACGAAGGCACTATACATTTACAAACACCCATGCTTTTCCGATCGCTAGTTTCCGCATCAGTTAGCTTCGCTAACTACTGTACCAGATGGGTGAATGTGTATTTCTATGCAGTAGCGCACACAGAAGTTTCCAAGGGGGGGTCTAAGGTTGAAAGTCCACCATTCTTTTATCATGCTCCTTTTGCTTTTTTCGATTTGGGGGAACAAAAAACAGTAAAAATAATTATTGAAATAAAACTAGTATTAATTAATAAAATTAATCATTAAAAACAAATATTTAATTAAATTGTACGTATTATACACTTAAAATTATAAACAATCGGGAAAAAAAATCAAGGGTTTTTTTTGGGGGGGGGGGTCCTTAACCCCTAGGACACCCCCCTTGTGTGCGCCACTGTTTCTATGTATATCTATATATAATATCATAATAACTAATGTATGTCTATATAATAAATATGTATTTGAAGGAAGAGTATCAACAAAGAGAAGGTCCAGAGATATACAAGGATAATAAATATGTTGGAAGCCAATATATTGTTGAATTCAGGATGATGTGGTATAAGGAATAAAAAAATCATCTATCGAAAGTCATCAACATACCCCTGAGCTTTTAAAATTGGTTGAAAAATGATTAAAGGACACCTGTGAAAATCAAAAATATCACTCTATAACATTACGCCACTCCTTTTCTCCTCTAAACGGTTTTCTGAACACTATGTTGTTCGGTAAAATTCATAAATGTCAATCACCTAGGCCAAACATTCTTGTTTGCTGATGAAATAGAGTATTTTTTTCTTTTTTACTATCTGAACCATAAACATTCGTACTTTCTTAGCAAGTGAATAACTATGTTGTTGGCATTGTCGAAACGAGAAAGAAGTAGTGCCAGTCGTTGACTAAAAAAAAACAAAAATAAAAGTGATAAAGACATCCTAAAAAGCAAATTGTAAAATAAAATATTTTTATGGACTCATTTTTTTATTTATTTCACAACAGAGTTTCTGCTGCATTATAAATAAAATACATTTTTAACCTAATGACGGCATATTTATTTATTTCCATGGCATATTTCATCTTGATAAGAACAGATTATGATGCCATACAGAGGGAATTACGAATACCATATATCAATATCCAAACAACGTCTTCAAAATACAAACATATTGTAAGATATATCAGATCTAGAAAGTAAACCACACACACACATTTCATTTACGCCAAAACGGTCATTTCAAAATAAGCCAAAAAATTGTGTCGAATTCTGAATGTCAGATAATTTGAATTGGTTTATTTGTAGTTATGTTGCAAAGAGAGTAATCACTTTTAATTCAATGAATGTATTCTAATTTTTTTTTCTTCGTAAACTTAGAAAATGACTAAATATTTATTCCTTTTTTTATACGGTAAAGTATTTTTTACTTGATATACGTTGATGCATTATGAAGAAAATACAACTTTTAAAATTAATATGCCATTATTTTTCAGTAGCATACTAAATGAGTATTAATAATTTTTACTGACATTTCTCTTAATCATAGAATTGTTAATTGTGAATTTTAAATGTGATTAATTAATGAATCTATATCACCTAAAATTAAAAAAAAAATAATGCAGACACAATTTATTACGTTTTTATGTGTAACATTTTTAAGTGATATTGTTTCTTAAGAAAAGCGTTACACACACACACACATAGTCCTTTTTTTCTATTAAACAAACAATAAATAAAATAATAAGAGATTTCACAAAATTCATTCACTTTAAAATAAAAGTTCCAATCACAAAAGTATGAAAAAAAAAACAATACTAACGTCAAAATATACTTAGTCTTAGAAGAACATTACAACTGTTAAAATAAGTATTTGACTCAGAAAACTTTACCTGAAAGTATTCGAAGTTCATTAAATAGAAAATCCTTCAAATCCCATCTAAGGAACGAATTCACGATAGATAGCATTTATCTGTTTCTTTAAGTCGGTTTTAATTGCCTTGTTGGGGAGGTACTTCTACCTTATCTGAGAGAACCCAGCCATCTACCCTCGTCATCAGAAATGTTGGTAGATGAAATAAAAGTATCAAAAAGTAAATAAATAAATAAAATAAAGATTTCGAATGAAGTTCCAGAAAAGAAATGCTTCCTCACAATCGATGAATGTACGTAATCCACCAATTTATGCTTCAGAATGGGTGGCAGGATTCTTTAGACTAATCCATGGTAGTTAATCTGATATCCATTAGCGGTGATTGGATTTGGTCTGAATGTGGGCCGTCTCAGATTCCATCGCCAATGCGTTTGTTGCTTTCAGCTCTTGGTTTTTTCAGAAAGCACATTAAGACGATGGATGTTTAATTACAGTCGTGAGACGATCAGAATAAACAAGCATAAACTTGTAACACTTGGAGTTAAATTCACAAATATGTTGCCGCTGAGAAATACGAAAGAAACAACAGAACACCGGTATCATTTCCAAGTCCATAACATCTAAAATTGTAAAATAAATATAAATTTCTTCTAACTAGAGCTAAAATGCATATGAAATTAAATTTCACTTATTTATTCTCCTTATATGTCTTTACATCTTAATGTCTTAAATATATATTTTGTCTTAAATCTCTTTGAATAAAAAATAGATGCTTTTTTTCAAAATCCCCTTTGAAGATTTAATATTATTCAGTTTGTTTAAAATAATGTATAAAAATTAAAAAACAGATAAAAATAACTAATAAAATATCTTAATACATCGCTCCAATAAGATTTAAAAAGTAACTCGTGCCTCTTAACAAGATTTAAGCAAAATAAATTCAAAAAGTAAATTTTAAATTCTATTTTCTCGTGTATATTTATAATGCAATTATTTTTTTATTGTGAAAATATGTATTTAGCAGTACAAAATACTTTCATTGTAAAAATTAATAATAAATAAATAAATAAAAAATGTTTAATATTTGAAAAGCACATATTTTTCCGAATAAATTAATAAAATTAAAATCAATTTATATTAAATTAA
>BMAV01019669.1:0-13046 GCA_019973955.1 Trichonephila inaurata madagascariensis
TTTGTAAAACTTCAAATCCATGATTTTTTAAAATTTTAAAATATCAACTGGTTAAACGAACTTTTAACTTTCAGAATCAACTTAATAATGTAATCCAAATATACAACATAAATTGTTTTTACTTTTACGGTCTCCAAAAATAAATTTTTAAAAAAGGGGTATTGTGTAGCCTTAAAGTTGATATATCTCCCACTACAGCATAAAATGCAAGTAGTAAAAAGATGAAAACACACCATTTTTGGAATGCTTCGCTTGTGTCTTATAGAAAAATTACAGGAAATTGAGTTATTGATTTGGTACTTCTCATTGTATTCATTTCTATTTCTCATGCTGCCCATTATGTTTAACGGAAACCTTGATTTTACTGGTGCATTCCAGATTTGGATTTTGCTTGAACTTGTCAGTGCAATTCAAACGCTGGGATTTCGTCAAAGAATTCAATCCTGTAAAAAATAAATAAAATGTAAAGCTGAATGAAATTAATGTGCATTCTTGTGTTCAGATGTAGATGAATTATAAGGAAATTGATTCCTCCGGTTATAACTTTGCCCCAACATTTTCCCCGAAAGCTTAAATTTTAATAGCTGTAATCCAGTGCTTCTCAAACTGTGTGGCGCGCCCCCGTATGGGGCGTGATAACCCTAGGAGGGGACGCGAGCATATTGAAAATTAGAAAACAAAAGAATATTTTTAAAAAAAATTATTAATGTATTGAAATTAAACAAATAAAATACATTCTGACATAATAATATATATATATATATATATATATATATATATATATATATATATATATATATATATATATATATATATATATATATATATATATATATATATATATATATATATATATATATATATATATATATATACTGATATAATACACTTACAAATGTATCAGTACTATACAATGTATTTTTATAATTAATTTAAAAATACTAAGTTAGGAACAAGTTAAATAATCATCAGTGACCGCACGGCTTGTCATATAAAAATTATATGCAAAATTAACACTTATCTTGATAATTTGTAGATTATAATTAATTCCCTTTAAATGTATATTAAAAGTTCGCAGTTCACCCCCACAATGCCACCGTTATGACGTTTCATGCGTATGTAGTGTATTGGGGAGGAGAAAGGGAATAAATAAGAAATCGTCTGGAATAAGTAAATCCTTCGCAAACATTGTTAAGATCATTTTATTGCTTTCCAAAGCCTTCGGAATAATTTTATGGATAGCACTGAACAGAAAAGATCGTATTTCGGAAAGACGTATATATACGTCCAGAACAACTTACACACTTGTTGAGCGTGACGTTTATATACGCCGGTGGTGGAGAGGTTAAAGTCGTATTCTAACTTTGGCATCAAAGTATAAAACTATCGAATTCAATACATGGTTGTTTTATGGAGGAGAAATTGTAATAAAATATTGTGTCGCAAGTATTGAAAGATTGAGAAGCACTGCTGTAATCTGCTTCTTTTACAACCAAAACTCAATATTTACTGATGTAGAAGCGGACAAATTTTTGAAGCTCCATTTTACTACACATGTAGTGCTCGAGTGGAAAGTCAAGCCAACATAGAGGCTTTTAAATTTTTAAAACTTTTTTTTCTCTAAATTCTGTTTTCAACCAAATTATAGCGCGATGAATATGATTATTAAAAATAATAAATATTTTATTACGAAATTTGTTGCGATGGCTCTTATATTTATATTTTAGTACCTGAAGCTGGATCTTAGGCTTATCTTAAATGGAAAAAATATATTGGTCACTTTAGTGTCATATTGCAGAGAAAAATTTCAAAAATTCATAAACTTTTTACATAAGTCTTTATGTGCCGTGACTGGATTTTTTTTTTTTGAAAAAAGCTCATTTCAAGTTTCAGGTACTAGTTTATATATTTGAGAGTCTTACAGAAATTCGTTTTTGCTATTATTGTGATATAAATGTGAACATTCGATTGAGTTTCGTATAAATAACTTTTGAACAAATTAAAACAGTTTTCTACATTAATTGGAAACATTTATTTATTTTTTTAAAGTTTTGATCATTAAGAATGGGGTTTTATGTCAATACAACATAAAAAAAGAAAGAAAAAGACTGCTGCTGAATCACTTTAGTTTTAAAGTACTCTGAAATTTGTTTCATAAACTTGTGACCCATACTGTTATTGTCGAGCCATGATGTCCCTGTGGTCTTTCCATACTGACGGAAAGATGCACATTGAATCTCTGCTGATGCTTAAATTTCTCCCGTTGGTGAGGTGTGGAAGGAATCTCAGGTGTCGTCCTGATCATTTGATCAAGGCTCAAAACCACGGTGTCTGACGCCCATGACCGTAGCTTTATTTCAATTATGTGTGTGTGTAGCAGTCAAGCTGAACTACATTTAAATGAATTCACATATCAAATTATTGATATTTTCGTTTAATATCAACATAAACATGGAAATTTTGAATAGGTGTCTTTCAAAACTTTCATAAACATGCTATTTGTTTAATTATTTTCTTATTATTCTACTTGTTAATTATTATTTGTTTTGAACAAAATGTTAAACTGAAAATATTCATTTAGTTCAAGTAATTTTTTCGAAATCTTACAAATTTTTTTTTTAAATGAATGTGTTTTTCTGAATTTAAAAAAAACGTTTTTCTTCCTTTTTTAAATGTAAAAAAAAAAAAAGTTGTTTCTAACTGTTGCAGAAGTTTATATATATATATCCGTGGTAAACTTCTTTTTTAAAGAAATATTTATTACCTAAGATTCATCGATATTCGGTGAAATATCGATATCAGTGTTGAAATACATTTTACAGTCAAAATATTATTGCATTTTGTTGTGTCCTATTATAACAAAAAAGAAAACTACTATCACCAGAGTTGTTTCATTTCTTATGAAAATTTCACAAAATAAGTAACAGAAACTATTTGACAAATCAAAAAAAAAAGAAAAATCACCTACATAAACTTAATATCGCAATCTCAATGCCATAAATAAAAAAGTATAAATCAATAAGTTTCCTATATATAGTTGGAGAATCAATATTTTCCCTTTCTCAGTGACTGACAGCTTCTAGGATTCGTGACACAAAATCTTTAGTTTGTGGGAGCTTTAAAAGCTCCGTTCATAGATTCATCCATCAAAATCGAGGACCTTTGGTGGTTTCACATTATCTGCTTTCAAGTTAAGCCCCCTTTAAGGGATGAGATGTTTTCAAAGCAATAGGGGATCTTTTGTGAGTGATTGAGATATTGCGGAAATCTATCCAGAAAGTGACATTTTAAGGGTGTGGTGGATTATAGAGAGCAAATTAAGAGTTGTATGTGTTGACATCTAAAGGTCAAATATATTTTGATAGTAACACTAAAGGTTATAGCCATTTTGGAAACTCTCTTATTATGGATTATATCTTTACTCGCGTTTCCTTATTTTTCCTATACCATATATAATTATGCAGTTGAGACTACGTGAGTACTTCAATAGTAAGAATAGGAATATAACATAGCAAATGCTATATATTCCACAATTTAATGAAAATGCAAATTATTAGAATTTTAAGCTGAAGTAAATATTCTTTAAATTGAATTTTCCCCCCAAAAAAGTTAACTACATTCAACCCTGATTTTAAAAGGTGGAATGAAAAAATTTATGATATTTAGCGCACTTAGATTACACAATGTATATAAAATTGGGGGGAGATAGATTCAAAAAAATTTTTAAATACAAAATTTTGACAAAAAAAAAACTTGAATCCCTTTTTTTAATTTTTTTTAAAAAATGCGCTTGTGTTTATTTTGCCTGTATATAGACGACCCTTTTTACAGAGGGTCAACTAAATTTTTTTAATCATAACTTGGAATCGGTTTATCCACGTTTTTTGAAAACGAAGGGGGGAAATTTTAAGAAAATACGCCGAAGTTTTTCAAATGGGGAACTCTGAAAATAATTGAATTTTTCAACGCTCACATATTGACCTTTTGTACAAGGTCTGAGCTTAAAACGGCAAAATATTAATCTGACTTTTTTTAAAAAAAGGAGAACATTTGGTAAAGGTTATTCTGTTTTTTTGCCCAAATATTTTTTAAATTATTTTTTTTTTGATAATGTCTTTAAACAATTTTTACTTATTCCAATTTGCGACCAAATATTATGAAAATTTCATTTATGTGTTTTTTAAAAATGGTTCCCAACGTAGTCGGATACCAAAATAGTGGTTTTTTCAATCAAAAAATTTAAGTGAAGAAACTATAGTTAACTTTTTGATAGGTAAAATTATACATGTGTGAGGGTGAGTCAGATATAAATGAATATCAAAAGAAGAGAAAATGAGGATTGGCCTATTTTTAAATATTTCTTGCAAGAAATAATGTTTTTCCTATCTGTATAGTTAAAAACAATTTTTGAGAAAAAAATCTCTTATTAAAATACTTTTTCTCGAACCTTTTTCTTTTATCATAAAATTAAGGCACCCGACTAGATCGAAAGTGATTTTTAGGTGTTTGATGTTAGTGGTAATAGAAAGAAAAAGAAATGTATATATTGAGGAAGAAAGAATAATATATAAACCTAGTGAGTTTTTTTAAGTTGTTTTTATAGCATTTACTTTATTTAACTTATATGAATAATTTTTAATGTTTTTTTTTTTTTGAAGAATGAAATTTTCCCGATAGTTTGCGCTCGAAAAACAGGATATCTCCATAACAATCCAATCAAATTCGATGAAACTTAAAACACGTACGATATGAGCCCTTTAATGTGTAAAAAACCTCAGGTTTTTAAGATATTCACATTTAATCATATTTTGCAACCATTTTTAGCTTATAACATACAGTAAGTTTGACGAAAAATCATTAAAATCAAATTTAAATGCTTATAAAATATTTGTTAAATTGCAATTTGGCACACTTTAGAGGGATCAAGAAGTATAGCAATGAAATTAAAATTGCATTATGTCCTCGTTCATATTTAAATCAATTTTAAATATCTTCCATAGCAAAAATATTTCTTTTTCAAAACCAAAGGGCGATATATGCTATTTATGTAATAATTATGACTTTTTAAGACTATTTATGTTTATTAAGACAGTAAAATTCTTTTGAAAAGCAACTTTTAAAAAATTGGTTTCCAACCTAGTCAGATGCCTCAAGTATCATATAATTGTATAAAAGACCCCAGACTCCAGAAACATCTCTCAGTGGAGTTGCTGTCATACAAATACATTCTATTAAAACATAAATAATTTAACTAGGCTTGCGTGCACCATATTAATTAATAGTCGGGACAACTGAATGAAATTACTGTAATATAGTAAAGAATATTTTTATTACATCTCAACCTTAATTCAACAATGCATTCAGCAGCAAATGTAAAAAACAATGAAATAGTGAAAATTAATCAACCGTTCCAGAATAATGTATATTATATTGCAAGGGAAACACAAAAGTTTTATTAAATATGTATGATAATATTTCTACTAATGTTCACAAATATATATCACATTTCATGAAAATATATTGCATCCCCATATCAAATACTTAGCAAAGGTAAGAAAAAAATCTAAACTAATTGGAATCTAAATAATAAAATTCCTTTTTCTGAATGGTTAAAACCGTTTATAACTGATATCACGTATGCTTATCTAATGGACTATTCCTGTAAAGTACATGAATAAATATTATTCAAAACAAAATTGTAATATTCATGTTTTAAAATGTTCCAAAGAAAAAATAATATTTAACGTCTTGCTTAAAATATAAATTATTTGATTTAATAATATATTTATTGTCATTTTTCTTCTTACGAATATATAATTAATTACTATATAAGAATATTTCTTTTGAGTGAGTAATTTCGTGTAATTACGTAACATACCAAACGGGAATAATTAATTTTTATCGTTCTCATAAATATAAATGAAACATTTAATTTGATCTAATTGCAGTTAAAACAAGCATATATAATTACTGTTATATTAGGCTTTCCCCTCTCCTTGTTTCTTTATAGATATATACAAAGACATATTCTGGCTCCTGATTTTTATTTCATCCTAGTAATTTGAGATGTAAGTATTAAAACATCCATCTTTAGAATGATTAATGACACGAAAGGCAAATTGTCAAAAATAGAATAAAAAAAAGATTTTTGTATAATCATTTTTTAGAAAATCTCTGAAAATAAAAAAAAGTCATTTTTATCCTTAAATAGCATTTTATTCAAAGCTTTACTTCATTTGTCTTTAGTAATCTGACAAAAAAGTTTTTTAGAAAAAGTATATATGGCAAAAAAAGTAATGATTCTAAGGAAACTTATTCTGAAAATAAATTTTCATAAAAATATGTTGTTGTTACTAATAAAATTAGAAAATGTTTCCTTAAAATTAATTTATAATTTCTGATTTAAACTATCTTATTAGATTCAATCAACTTCAGAGTCTTTTATTTAAATATTATAGTTTCATTGTTGTTAACTCTTACATGTCTTGGTACATCAAGCTTAACATTTGAACAAAAAATCTGTATTTTTTTATCTATTATACCGTAAAACATTTTCTTAACTTTTTGAATATTATGACTAGTTTATGTAAAAACTTTTCGAAGAAAAATATATTTAACTTCTTCTTTGCGTGATAGTGTATCTTTATTAAAATCTTTTGATAAAAATAAATAAATAGTTGGCAAAAAATTTTTTTGCACTATATATAAAAATGTCTTATGTAAGACACGATTCATTGAAAAAGTGCTCTTTTATATTCCAATTGAATAATATCTTGATGTTATATTGATTTTATTAAACATTTAAAACTATTTATGTTAATGAAGTTATACACACAAAATGGACAGATTTTAATACAAAATATATATGCACATATGCTAATACTTATTAATGCCCAGTGGCTGAGTAGTAGCGTATCACGCTTCTACACCACAGGTTCGAGGTTCTATCATCGGGATGGCCAAGGTCGACTCAGCCCCCCCCTTTGGGTTTTAAATATACCAAGCTTTTTTGGGGACTTCACTGGGTTTCCTCTACTGGCCTTTTGATCGGGATTCCTTACACCTTAGCGTCCAATAGTTAAGTACACTGAGATCGTCACAGTAGGCCTTGGAACTCATGGGCTGTTGCACCACTCAGTTTCAGTTTTAATGATAATACTTGGAGAAATTTTTTCTCAAACAATGAGTGATTGAAATGTTTTGAAACCTGGAAAAATTTAAAATTCAACAAAAAAAGGGGCATTATAAGCACTGTCAAATTTTTTTTTCCCTTTTTGTTTAAAGTTTGAAAAATTTTATCTCGTTTAACAAAAATCTAGTTTTTGAATACATACCCACTTTACTGGGTATTTTCTGATGTCGTAGGGGTATAAGCTGAAGCTGTTAAAAAAGTGTGTGAATGTGAGAGAGATACTTTCCTCTTTTATTTATATAAAGCACATTTAAAAGGTTTATTGATATAGATGTTATCAAATTCGTTGTACTTCAATCTATTTTCATAGAAAAGAATGTACTGCTACTAATGCATTTTAATGTATAAATAACACCGTTGTTATATACAAAGCACTTCTCTGTATGCATAAGATATAAATATATATATTTTTTTTAGTTATCAACCATACATCTTTTCAATACACATTTGTGAATGAATATAAATAATTTATTATGGAAAATATATAATCTCAATTACTATAAATGTAACAATTTATTTTGCCTTAAATTGTTACATTTATTTTAAAAATTGATTCATTAAAAAAATAACTTCTTCAACAAATACACATTTTGCATGTGCATGTTTCTGTCAACTGTTTTGTGAAAGATATGAATTGTTACTGAAAAAAATATTCATTGCCATGTGTACTTTTCTGAAAACTTTAATTGAGCACTCTAAAATTGTTAAAAAAAAGTATAAAATTAACTTTAGAGATTATTTACGTTACCATGTTGCGTTTTTGTAAATCAAAATGAATACTTTTAAATTTATGAAATAAAAAATTTTCTGCATTGAAGAATTTTGATTATTTAAAAGAACATAAATTTCATTGATTATATACTTAAGGGCGAAATCAAATTATTCATTTTAGAATCATTAGAAATATATCTATACCAAAAACTATCTCTATTTACAAAGAAGACAATATCTGTCACGTTGGATATCGATGCTTAACATGATGCCCTTGCCAATCCAGAGTGATTCTCAAATTGATCTACAATATTTCTAAGGGTATATAATTAATTTGAAGGGTACACTAGCAGCCTTACAAAAAGGACTTTTGACGATTATCTAGTAACAAATGAATGGGAATTCTATAAATGCTCTCCAGCATCATTTCTGTCTTGTTGTAAAGTAGCGTCTTCAATGAAGGTCCAACGTATAGAGAGCTTGATGTATGTAAAATATGACAAGAGGATTGAACACTAGAATGACTAAAATTTAGTATATACCTATATTGCCCAAAAGCAGTCAAAATGACTACACTGTGAAAGAATAACTAATGTGTAAAGAAATTTGTTTAAAATTAATTTTTAATATTTTTATAGTATTTAAAGTCGCATAACAAGTTATTAGTAAATATTAACATTAAAAGAAATTTACTTCAATTGGGAAAATATTTACTCTAAAAAGTCTAAGAAATTGAACCATTATATACCCTATTGTTTTTCTAATTGAAATTAAAATTCAGTCAAAATGACTTCATTGGACAGTCTAGTGTTAAGCCCTCACGTTGGCATGGCGTAGAAGTTTCTATCTAGCGGTGCAATCTAGACTTCTGCCACTCAAATAATTAGATGGGGACTGTAAGTAATGTTTTTGAACGAATTCCTATAAGAAAATAAACTAGAATTACTTGCCATCCATTCAACTTCTATATACAAATACACGATAGGTTAATATAAAAATCACACACATTAAGCATACACAGACAACCAGAAGTGCTGGCCTTCAGAAAGGGGAAATTTCCATGGGGAAAGAAACTACACTCTTGAAAAAAGCCCGTGCAACGCCGGTCTACGCGGAGGGGAAACAGACCCGTCCATCGGCCAAAGACGTAGAAGAAATTTCTAAAAAGGAAATTTTAAGGAAAAAATATAGAAATCACACGCAGACCAAGAAGTTCTGAATACGAGACGATAAAAGGTAATTTCCATTCGCAAAAAGTTTTGCTCTTGAAAACGCCAGTGCAGCCGGGGCCACGCAGCTAGTTATTTAATAAAAGTTGAAAGTACAGCATATGTTGATTTATTATAAAACTGCAGACATTGTAATTAATGTTGTCATTCAAAATGTCAAATAATGAAAAATGTTTCATGAAGATATTTCAAATATAAATAGTTTTTTTCCCTTTCTGTTACAAAAAAAAAGTAATTGTTTGCTCACGATGCAAAGTGTTCAATAAGTAGTAGGTTGTCTGGCATATATAACGGACATTTATCATTATGAGAATTCCTTTTTTAAAGCAATAGAATGTGAAATTTTATCGTTTGTATTACTTTTATATGGTATCCAACTGTTTAGTATAAGAATATAGCAAATATTGTATCCGAAACGTAGAATAATATATTGTTTCAGCCTTATTTTAAAAGATATAACTTTCGAAATTGGTACAATCATAAAAATTGTCTAAGAATTCTTCTGAAAAACAACAATAAATTCCTTACAATGTGTGTGTGCGTGTTTTTTTATATAGATTTCAAAATTTTTCTGTACTGAGTCTACGGCAGAACGTCTTTGTTCTGCGTTCTTAAGGTTTACTAAGATTTGACAAACCCTGTAAGAGATAAAACACACACAATTTCATTAAAGCATAAAGAAAAAGTCATCATAAAGAGTGTTGAGATATTTGTGACTGAGACAAGATTGTAGTGAAACTTAACACATTTATTCTTTTAGATTTCAACTATAAAGGTAAAACTAATGCCATCAGTGTCCAAGATTAAATGTTTTCTCTTTAAATAAATAACTGATTGTGAATTTTTACAGTAGTTAAATTTTAAACTTGGTAAACTATAAACATTTAAATTTAGAGCTTATTTTTTGCCTTAATTAACATTTGAAATAGTGTGAATTTTTACAGTAGTTAAATTTTAAACTTGGTGAACTATAAACATTTAGAATTAGAGCTTACTTTTTGCCTTAATTAACATTTGAATTTGATTTTTTATTTTTAAATTGTATGTTTATGAACTAATATGGAAATTTCTAAAACTTTCTTAGACTTACTTTGATTTAAATTTAACTAAAGACTAGAGATAATTTGAAAAAATGATACAATTCACTTACATCTTGAATCCCATGCAGTAGCAATAACAAAAATGATTTTTTGGAATTACTACTACCGTTATCAAGATAAATTTTTTCAATGGACTTGTTTTATTTTTCTTAAATATTAATTTTCCAAATAGATAATTTTATATGTACTATATATGCACTACAATCCACAAAAATTTAAAAATAGAATTATGTAGATAATTGCCACAACTAAAATAATAAGTATTGTTTTTATTTATAAAAATGTAATAAGAAAAAGGCTATGTTGTTAGCAACACACAGCAGCAAACATGAACATCTCAATTCATTATTTATTGTGTTTTTATCGATTAGGTTATCCTTATTGTTTTCTGATATAAAAAAAGAGAAATTTTCATCAATATTAACATTATTTAACAATATAATGGAGATAGAACGTAATGAAGTACACAAAAAATTATACGAGTTGTATATTATATGCTTTTGCTTTAGAAATCTACTATTATATTATGGATATTTATGAGGTTTTCATGCAACTCGAAAGTAAAATAAACTCTCTTTTTTTAATTTTCCTACAAAGAACAGCTTACTCACGAATATTTCTTCACAATTTATTCGAAAATGTTCACTTTCTTTACGTTCCATTATGTCTCAATCCAATGCATTTTTTATGCGTTGAATCGATCATGAAGCGTCCATCACATGGATCGCAACTTTTTATTGACTTATTTTTTTTATGATAGTGAAGAATGGCCACACACACATAGTTACAGCAGTCTATATCTAACAATAGTGAATGGATATAATGCATAGAAATAGCACAAAATCGAAGTACATTATGGCGTTTTATTTGAGCTTTATGCACGTAACCGGATAAAAGAGACTTACAGGTCACAGGAATAACAATCAGGCATGGATACCATAAAAATAGTCTTTTTTTTAAATGATTCTTGAGGTAAATGTAAATAATTTAAGAGCACCGTTGTTCTTTGTCTGGTATTACCTACAAAACATATAGGTGATTTGTAATAAATTTCTTGATCTTTATATATTTTGCTTCTTTTTTCGGATAATATTTTTACAGATTTATTATTCTAGACAGATAAGTAACTACCACTAAAAAAAAAAAATATAGTTAGAAATTATTTATATATTACAGCACATTTATTTACATAAAACATCTAAATCTCTATGTGTGTATACATTATATTTAATATATATATATATATATATATATATATGTAAATGCTGGGGTATTATAAACATTGTTGACTTAGGAAAGGTTTTATATACAAAATAATTTTTAAAAAAGTGGGATACTTTTAGAAAGATTATCGATTGCAATTATCTTGTATATAATCAGATACAGATTGCTTGTTGGATGTGCAATTCTATAAATTTCACATCCATTTTTAACGTATTATCGTGTAAAACGCATTTTATATGTTTTCTGACTCTGACTTTTTTTTTATTTATGTTATCAGTAGAAATCCACAGACATCCACCAAAATATATTAACAGACGAAGGGCGATTGAACTAAATGAACAACAAGATCAAATTATTCGTTTTTTTTAGCCAATTGAGATGCAGTTATGTCTCCTGAACAAGGTGAGAATACCAATGTGTATGTGGAAGTCGTTTTAAAAAGATCATAGTCGATATAAAGAGAAGACAGATATATAATAAAGGCAGTACTCAAAACACATGACTCGGCGATCCCTTGTATCCTTCAGTCGTTTTTGTAAACAAGCCAAGCTAATTTTTATTAATATTAACGTCACTGTTAAAATCAATATGAGGACTATTGTGTTCGGAAGTATTAAATGTGATCCTTGATTAACTGACAGGGACTCATCACACTTGTGCTGCACCCTACTCTCCAAGCTTTCATTCTCGTCTAATGTTAAAACGTCCAATACCTACAGATTTAATGCACACAAAGTTATCTACATTGCGAGTTTTAGCAACACAATAACATAAGAACCCATAACTCAAAAGAAAAAATATAACACAACAAAAGTTTTAATGTTTTCTCATATATGCTAAAAATTCACTTTACAGCTATAAAAATGCCTTTATCTAACAAAACATATTGGATTTTACTGAGCATATACACCTGACTTACAAAGTGCCTCGATTGTTTTAGATAATATATATAATTTAATATTTTTAACTTTCTCTCTACGAATTAAAATTCCTGAGTAGAAAATAACTTAATTGTAATGAAGAGAATCAATACCTGATTCTAGATCAGATTTTAACATTAAGCTGTATGTTCTGAATACAATGGTTAATATACTTTTGAAGCTTTTACAGTATTTATTTATAATTATGTATACCTGGTCAATCGAATTTATTCATTTAAAAAAATAATCTCAATGAAGGCCTTTTCAAAAATATGGATTCCCATACATTGCATTAATTCCAGAATCGGTTAATTGTGAACTTTAAGAGAGTAATTGTACACTTTTATGAAATTTCTTCAAAGCAGCAACTGAAAATAATGATAATGTTACGGAGAAAATACTCTCCAATATTTTTAATCTCAAGTTAAATTTTTTTAATAACATGTTTTTACTTTAATTAAATGTTATTCATTAATCAATTAAATTATCCTATATTCTTTAATATGCATATAATTGTCAAATTTCAGAAGGATATATATATATATTAAATGAATAAATTTTTATTAAATATACAATTATAAAGGATATCAATGTACAACAGAAAAATAAATACAATACAGTAATATTTAAAACAAACATTCATTCAGAGCATTTTAACGATAATTAAATC
>BMAV01019670.1:0-52752 GCA_019973955.1 Trichonephila inaurata madagascariensis
ATTTTGTCGTGCGTTGATGGTCTAATTTTTTATGTTCTGATAGTAAAATGTTTAGAATTATTTTAAAGAAAATTTTAAGTATTTTTAACTTTAGGGGATAAAATGTTTGTTTTTGACAATTTACAGTTATAACAGAGGTAAAAAAAATCACAAAAACAAAAACACACACCCCCCTTTTTTTTCAAATATATATATCTTATTAAAAATGTAGAAACTTAAAACTTCTCGCATATTTTTTAATATTTTTTCGAAAATATTGTTCAACAAAAATTTTTCTAATATTCAGGAACAAAGGTACTTTAAAATTTACTACTGTTATAAAGAAATTTAATACTAAAACAGTTTCTAGTTTTTTTTCTAACTTAATACCTTTGATCATTAATAACAACTTTCTAATATCGTACTTTGTATCCTTTTCTAATTTGTTCATTTTGTTCTTTAATTCTTCAAGAAAAAATTAAATTTTAAAAATTTTTTAATGGTACATAATTTTAACGATTATTTAATTACCGTCTTTTTTGAAATGTGATTTGGATTTGCTTTAACATTAATAGACAAAAACAAGGGTGTTAAAAAAAAAATATATATATATTTTTTGACAATTTGAGATTTTTGCATTTTTAGTTTGTACAAATTTTAAACCCTTTTCCCAAAAATACCTTATTTAACCTCTAAGATTTTTAAAAAAGCCTTTTTTTTTTAAATAATTGTTAAAAACGGGCCCACCCCATTTGAATGGCAAAAAAAACAAATACTTTTTTTTATTTAAAAGTTTTTCGTCTAATTTAAAACAAAACTTGTATCTTTCATTGTAAATTAGCCTTTTTTTTTTTTTATTTCCCCATTAAAATCTCAATGTATACTTTAAAAATAAATTTATTCAAAATTTAAATTTTGATGTTCGATGTACCTTTTCTGAGAAACTACTTTTCAACAGGTAAAATTTTTTTATGATATTTTTAATGATGGTAATATGTGGTACTAAATGAGCTTTCGAAAAACCCAAAAAATTTTTGGAAAAGGGTAAAACCCGCAATGTTTGATAAAATATTTCAAAAATTTTAAAAATTCAAAATTAAAAAAATTATTTAAGTATAATGAAAAAGGGATACTTTAATTGTAAGAAAAATTTCAAGCAGGGGCCCATAAACAGTTTTTTGAAAAAACATCAAAAACAGCCAATTTAGCACTGTCGTATATATATAAAAAGAGGTTTCCTCCTTTTTAATTTAACCAGTGATAACCCAAACCCGCGCCCCTGCTTTTAAGGGCCGGTATGGCCCATTGCTCTGAAAAAAATTATTTATTTAAAATTTTTGACAAATTCTTTTTTGAAATCAATTTTGATTTTTTCTGTCGATGTCGTATGGATGGATAAGAGATAATAGAAACAGCGGGGTAAACCCTTTTATGAATGGGAAATAATTTTAACTACTTCATCTTTCAAGGTATTAAGAAAATAGGGTTTTTTCAAGCGTTGGGAAGTTGATATTCGTGTAAAAAAAAAGCATGGATCAATAATTGTTTTTAGTCACGAAAGGGGGTTAAAAATAAATAAAAGGAATCATTCAATGACCTTTTTTGAACATCTTTTCAAGAGGTGATAAAAAAAGGTTTTCTTTTGAATAAACTTTTCAACAGCAGCAAAGTGTTTTTTTCGGTCAAAAAGGGACCCTATGAAGTTTGTTATATCATTGGTAATCATATGGAACCGTTTATATACTGATCAGATATTGTGAAGGGGTGATTCTAAATTTTTCCCACAATTTGGAAAAAAAATTAATAAAAAAAAAAAATAAGTTTTTAATATTTTGATCAATTTTCCATATTTTAAAATTTTATGTTATCTTGGTTTTAAAAACATTTATCCCCCCCTCCTCCATTAATCATGATCTGGGCCCGCGTGAAAAGTAACAAAATATCCCCGGGGCGATAAAAAGGGTTTGAGTAGCCTTTTTTTTGGTTTACCCGGCTCCCAAAATTTAAAAAGGGTTTGCCCGTAATTTTAAAGGCACTGATAATTTCTTTATATTTTTTGATTTGCCATTTTTTAATTTTTTATAGTAGTTTTTAGTCGTATATTTGTAAGAGATGCAGTTTTTTCAGGTACGAAATATTCCTCTTTTTAGGATTTTTTGAGAGAAGGCGGGAAATTTTTTCATTGAAGGCGAATTAAATTCTTGAAAATATTTTTAAAAAAAGGTTTCCCAAGGCAATGGGGAATTTATTGCAAAAAATAAAATGAAAAGGTACCCCAAAAAAAGTATTAAACTTTATCCCATTGGAATGAAAATTGATATTTCAACCCCATGCTTCAAATTGCGGGGCATATACGAGATGTATATATATGCCCATGCAAAAAAAACCTCAACCTTTTTGAAAAGGGTAAAACGGAAAATTTTTTTTTGAAGTAGGGGAATATTTTTTTTAGATATAAGAAATATTCTTCTAAAATTAAAAAGTACTTATAAAAGGAAACTTTTAGAATTTTTGTTTCCACAATTATAAAAAAAAAAAAATGGTGTTAAAACTTTAAAAAATTGAAAACAAAAAAAATTTTCCTTTTTTTATTCTTTAAGTTTTATTTTTAGTAAAACGAAAAAAAAAGTCCCTTTTTTGAAAATTTTAGAAAAAAAAGGGGGTTAAATTTTTAGGTTTAGTAACCTTTTAAAGGGGTTAAATTTTTTCATTTTTTCGATTGAAAATATTTAAAAAAATATGTTTTCAAATACACACTTTTTCGTGGGAAAAAAACATTTTTTTAATACACTGCTTTTTATATTTCCTTAATTTTAATTCATGGCCAAAAATTTATATTTCCATTATTTTTTTTATCTTATTCCAGAATTTAGTCCATCTTTTAGGCATTTGGGCTTTTGCCCGGAGGGGGTATAGGTATTGAAACGTGGCTGGTTTTTTTACAGTTTGAAACCCAAACCAAAGACCCCGTGAGGGGGGACCCAAAACTTCGAGGCTAAACGCTCCCGTTGGTGTGGTGGGTGTTAGGGAGGGAGCCCCGGTGTCGCCCATCCCAAAAACCGGTTTAAACGGTCCGTCGCCAAAACCTCGTGTAACTTTAACAGTGTGACGTTAATATTCACTCCCGGGCTTTATTTGGGCGCCCAGACAGCAGAAATGCTTACAGCCAAAAAAACAACATAACTCTTTTGGGGCCACATTTACATTTTTACCCCATATATAAAAAGTTATTTCACTCGCCGCAACATGAGGATAAATGAGTGAGTGAATAAGTGAATATTTAAAGTCCCTGTTCAGCTACACGGGATAATGGGGGGAAATGCTTTTTGACCAAGATAAATTAAACTTAAATTGAAAAAAAATTTATTAAAAAATTATCCCTGTTTTGGTTTATTTATTTATTTTATTTATATTTTTTTTTTTCATTTCACTAAATGAAGCAATTAAAAAAAACCCCTTCACATTTCTTCATCATAAATGGGTTTTAAAAAATAAACCAAAAAATAACAAACTTCAGGATGTCTTTTTTCCGCTGTGATATACCCTGTAAACATTTTTTGCTGTTTCAAAGATTTTTCAAGAAACCTATTTATCCCCTTGAAAAGATCTTCGTGAAAAGTGCCCTTGAATGATTCCTGTTTATTGGTATTTTTAAAAATCCTCACTTTCTAACAAATCAAACAATTACTGATTATCGTTTTTCACTACAAAATAGTCACCTCCCAATCGCTTGGAAACGATAATTTTTTTTCGAAAATTTTTCCCAAAAAAGAAAGATAGTTAAAATTTTTACCCATAAAATTGTTGTACCCCTGTTGTTGTTTTCACCTAATCGTAACCGTTCCAAATAAAAAAAAATATCAATTCTCCCTACGACACCAAAGAGAAAGCAAAATTATATATTTAAATTTTTGAAAAAAATTTCCCCCCCAAATTTTTTTCCAAAAATTTTTAAAAAACAAATTTCGGGAACAGACCCCACTTGAGGCTCGTGGGTCAAAGGTTGAGTATCACTGAGCTAAACAAAATATATCTCTCAGATGACTTCAGCGCCTTCTATTTATTTTACATTTAATTTACAACACTGCTTACTTTCATGAATTCCTTCAAAATATCAAGCTTAAGTACAAAATTTGTATCACAGATCTTTCTTTTCCATAAATATTCTTATTCAACTTTATGTGACATAATTGCCTTATTTCATGACTTGAGTGCATTAAAGAGCAACAAAATGTTTCTCAAATAAAAAGAAATCAATAGTTTTTGCACAAACCAATAAACAGTTTTCTTTCCAGTGATTTATCCAGTCAGAGATTATTAGTTTAGATTTCGAAATTTCTTTACTCTTCTATATTTAGCTACTTATACTAAAATATGCTTAAATAAACTTTGAATAGGAGTACTTTATTAACATATAAGCAAACTATCTTGAGATTCTCATATATTAATGTAAAGTTTCAACTACAACAACAACAACAACAAAAAAAATTATTACACCCGTAAGAAAAACGAGTTTTTTTTTAAATATGTGTTTTCTTTTAAACTTTATGAATTGGGTAACATAATTTTGTATACCTTAAATTTTAAGAGCGAAAGGAAATGTTCAGTCAAAAAAAAAAAAAAAAAGAATTTATTCAATAATTAACCTTACTTAACTCAATAGCGCAACATCCCATGAGGGTCAAGCCTACTGTGCCCAACTCAGTATACGTGACCTTGAGTCCTGAGGGGCATGAGCAGATGTTCCAGTAAGGTGGTCATTTTGGGAGGGCCCCCAGTGTTAATTTCCCCGAAAGCTTGGTACTTATTTTGACCCACTGAAATTAAAGGTTGAGCCGACCTTGCCCAGCCCAGGTTTGACCCTTTCCGGTACCTGTGGTGGGGAAGCGCGATGCATTACCACTCAGCCACTGGGCTTATTCAATAATTATTTTCCCAATTTTTTAAATTTTAAAAGGGAGGGATATTTTAAATTTTCCCGGGTTTTTAAATTATTAAAAATTTTTCCCCACGTTGAAACATTTGGAAAATCATGAGTAAAATTTAATTTTTCAAATAAATTTTTTAATCATTTGATTTTATTAATAATGTTTTAAAGGATCGTATTGCATCCAAAAAATTTAAAAAAATTTCCCCAGCCCATTAAGCTGTTTAAAATGCCAGAGAAAGTTTTTTAAAGTTTTGACCCAGACATAGTTACAGTATATGAGAAAACCCATCAAAATGTGTATAAGTACTTTAATATTTTATGTTTTTTTTCCACTTTTTTGGGAAAAAATGTTTTAAATCCCCCAACGGAACCCCCCTTGTTGGAAAAATTTTAAAAAGTAATTTAAATATTTTAGACTTACATAATTAAAATACTTTTTGAAAGCAATTTAGAAATTTTAAAATTTGGGGAGAAAATTTTTAAGATAAATCAGCTTTTTTTTTTTTTTACTGGGGGGTTTTTTTTTCGCAGAAAAAAAAGAAAAATGGTTTCTTCAATTTTTGTTTCAAAAGTACAAAAATCATGGCGTATTTTTCAGTATTACATTGATCAAACATCTTATTCCATTACAGTTTATTTACACTATTTTTTTAATTTTTAGTTTTGATTTCAACTTAGCAACTATCTTTGTATCAATCTTCTACAAATATTGCAGTATCTAAAAGCGTGGTGATAGGACATATATATTAAAAAGGGGCAGAAAATTATATTTACATACGTTCTGATAATAAAACTCCACTTACATACTTATTCTCTAAACCTTGCTAAAGCGATAATTTATAAAATTTTGAATGATTTTTCACATTTATAGAGGGTTTTGAATTTTCTCTCTCATAGGGGTAAAAAACCTTATTAAGAAGGTTTACAAAAAATAAGATAATATCACCTATTTCCCACTCTTTTATGTATTAGGAAAACGCATGGGAATTTCAGATTTTGAAACATAAATGTAAAATTCCAAAAGTAGATTTTTTTAACTATATTAATTATGTATTATTAATTCCAAAAAAATGTTTTACTGATTAACCCTATAAACCTTTGACGCGCGGTACTTATAAGTACCCACCCCACATTAAAATTTATGAATAACCATTTTACAAATTTCTGATGATACTTTTGCAGGAAAAGTCTTTTAAACCATTCTTCCAAGATATATGACAGCACGGGTTCTATGATATTTTTAGGGGGGAAAGCAAAATTGTACACAAAAATTTGGGGTTTTAAACCCTTGATCGGTTGGCGAAGAGCCATTTTTTTTCCCGAAAAAGTATTTAATCTAAAAAAGGTGTACCTTTTTTTTTTTTGTATGTTGTTAAGGCGCTTTCTCAAATGGGCCCCCCCCCCCTACTGGGGAAGGGGGGAGCATATTAAAAAGTCAAAAAACAAGATTATTTTTTAAAAATTTTTAATTTATGAAGAAAAAAACAAAATTCATTCTGAAAAAAAGAAATACAATTTACGCTGGTATTACACTTATAAATTTTCAGTTATACAATATGTTTTTAAAATTAATTTTTTACCAATACTGTTAAGTACAAGTTTAAAAATTAAAGTGCCCCAGGATGGTCATATATAAAAATTATATAAAAAAAATTAACATTTATCTTGATAATTCACAGTTTATAATAAACCCCTTAGGCCTGATTAAAAGTTTGGGGAGAAAAAGGAATAAAAAAAAGAGCAAAAAAAAGAGTTTTGAAATGAATAAATTTACCCCTGTGAAATCCTTTTATTAAATTTCCCCAAAGCTGGAATAAATCGATAACATTTTTCCAAGAAGATCGTATTTGAAAAGAGTTTTCGTTGGAAAAATTAGGACTTTGAGTGAACGTTTATATACGCCGTAGCACTTAAGGGGTTTAAAAGTCTATCGTATTTTTAGCATAAAAATATAGTGTATTATTGAATTCAATACAATGTTATTGTATGAGGAGGGGCCGATGAAATTATGATTGAATTTTGGGTTTTCCCGGAATATTGAAATTTTAAGAAGCCGAGTTAATACATTGAAAACGATTTGACTATTTCTTTTTAAATGAACAATGTATAAATTAATTGTACACTGAAAAATTTTTTGATATGTGCCGAAGCACTGATTTAGTTTTTTTTCCCTCCGTGTTTTTGTTCTTTGTGGGCATCATATAATGCAATAGATTTTTGCTTTGTTTTTGGGATTTTTTTTACCCTAAATTTTTTTTTTGCTTTTCATTGTTTTATTTTTAAAGTTTTCACAAAAAAAATTTTTAGCTTTGAATCTGAGTTGTTTCAAAATTAAAAACAATTTTTTACCCGTATAACTGAGATCTAAAAATAACTGGGGATTTTCGGGATCTATTATTATTATTTTTTTTTTTTTATAAAGTCTCGGAAAAGGTTTCAAGAGGGTTTGGATTTATTTCTGAACCTACCATCAAAATCAGGATGGTAACAATATTTTTAAAAGATGAATCCGTCAAATCCTGGATTTTCGTTAGATTTTCCATGATGTTCAAGAGTTTAACAAAACATTCAATAGTTCATGTTAAGAAAATTCAGTATTTCCTACCCCAGAATGTAGTGCAAAAACATTCAATCGAAACCTCACTCAAAATGCACAACGTGTGATGGATTTTTGTGTATTGATGAAAAGGAAAACTGTTCCTTTGAATCTAATCAACTTAAGTTTACGTGTAAAACCCGCTTTTATGTGTAAAAAAAGTAAATAAATTTTAAAAATTTAATAATTCTCAAAAATAAATATTTTGTGCTGTAAAATACTATTGTTCTCTGGTTGTTTAGCATTGTTATAAGACTAAAAACTGCGTTTAAAAAGTCATTCGGTCTTTTCGTATTTGAAAATATTTTAGACCTTTGTGTACTGACAGTACTTTTAAGTACCAATTTAATTAATTAGCTCTAACGGATTAAATTTCCCTAAGTTGAGTATTTTATTTATGTATGTCCCTTAATTTCAATGTAGTGATTAGAAAAAAACATTGCATGAAAAAAATTACATTAAATCATAATGCGGTAGATAAAGGGTTAGCATGCTTTTATATAATGATTAATTTTGATTGAATTTTATATTAAATAAAACCGAAAGTGTATATTTCTTAAAAGTAACAATGTATTTATTTTTTCCCCACAGATACTCCAATAAGGGTAAACGTTAGCATTAGAGATGCAAATATACGTTCTATAGATGAATCAGATATGGTAAGTGCCACGTACTTGTATACATGTAACTGCTGTTATGTATGAATTATTTGTAACAGCTGTTATGAATAAGAAAGCAAAAAAAAAGGGGGGAGGGGGTATATTACCTTTCACTTATAGATTCGGTTGTATTCCATTTTAATGCACCCTTGGCGACAAGAGCAATTTGGCGTCAAAAATGGCGATTTTACCAAAGCGCCACCCTTAATTGATGACAGGCAGATTTTAATTTCTAAAGATCTTTTGGGCAATGTCTGTCATGTAATAAACATTTTTATAATTATGCGGTCCACACACACATCTCTTAGAAAGTACTTTTAAAATCATCATATTTTAATACTTATTTGTGTATACATTCTCTACATATGTATGCGCTTTCATCCCGGTACTTAATCATTCACCGTCGACTCATTTTACCAAGTCAAAAGGCATCGCGTTTTGTTTGCCAACGGCCATACCATGTTGAAAATCACCGGTTTTCGTCCTATCACCGAATTTAAATATCGTTGAGAGTGGTCAGTACTCGGAAAGATGACCATTTGCGAACACCACGGGCCGTTGGCATTTTTGAAGCATAGTCCCAGAATTTATCTAAATAATTTATTTCTAATTCTTTCTAGTTCTAATTCTTTTTAATTCTAATTTTTTAAAATTCTTTTTCTATTCAATTTTATTCCTTATTTAAAGTTTTCTTTTTTACTGAAGATAATCTCTAGATTTTGCATTTCGACGTGCTCGAACTCATCAATGATTGTTCGAGTTTCTTTTCCTAACTTAAATGTAAAAATAGCTAATCATTCTGATTAGCCAATCACAGAAGCTCCTCTCGAGACAAATGTAGAAAAATTTTTCCATCTAAATTTTTCTCATCTCACATTCGGATTTCTTTCTTGAAACCGGATTGGCTAGGCTCGTCCCTCCCACTCCCAAACAGGATTTTACTCCCAACTTTAACCTCTCATAACACATGCAATTTCTGACACACGAAAGTAATTCTAGTCTTCAATATTTATTGTATTTTACTATCATAATATTCAACATCTAAAAATGCCAATTGGAAAGCATTTATAAAGTCATCAAAATGCCATGAAAGGAAATAAAGATTCGAAAGAACCATTGCTCCCACTCAACCCATTACCAATACAGGCAAGTGTTATGTTTTACCATGCAAGGGAATGGATTTTCACCATTAGCTGAATATCATGGCATTTGGCGATGTTTCTTGATTTGATGGTATAATACGTCTGAGTCACATTCTACCCTCTCCTTTATGGTGCTGCATTTTCTCTGTATGTGTGTGTGGGACCTATATAAATGCCTTTTTCAAAAACTTATTACTGCATTTTCAGTCCTTTTCAGTCACAATTGAATTATGGCAATCATGGGATGACTATCGCCTTTTGTATCCATCCTGGTTAAAAAAGAACTACCAAGTTCTGGATTCCCACTGGTTGGAAAAGTTGTGGACTCCAAACATATACTTCGTGAATGCTGTCGAAGGTAAAACTAACAACATCATCACTCCCAGCAGTTTCTTCTGGTTGGGTCGGAACAAAAGAATATTCTATTGTTGTAGGTGAGTTTTTTTTTTAACATTTAAACGAATTTTTCAAATGATGATACTTAAAACTATTTCACAGATAGAGAATTTTAGATTTTATTGAACTCTAGACACCAACCAATCGCGCGCGCGAGTCTCTACAAGATCTTGGTTGTGGTCACGAGCTCGTGGTTGACAAGTCATGAGTTCGAGCCTAGTGCCACTCAAGACCACCATTCAGAGAGGTTGATGCAAGTTAAATCTGTCATGGCTCAAACGTTCTCCCGTTGACGCGGTGTGGTATTTTGTAGAGGAGATGCCAGCTCAGGTGTCGTTCTCGTCACTTGACCATGGTTCAAAATTAAGAGGTCCGTCACCGATAACCCTCGCGTTGCTTTGTAGTGCGAGGTTAATAAACTCTGTAAAATCTGCCCTCTCTTGATGGCATTTCTTAGTATACTCTCAAAAATCTCATTTAAGAATCGGTTTCCAAGTGCATTGAAGAACTTTGAGGTTTATAGGTATTGGGTTCTTCGAATTAGGTCATACAAAAGGGGTTTCTTTTGTGTGAAGGTTCCTAGTTATTTATGATTTTTTATGTCAAATCAAGTGTTTCTGCGATTCTTTACGATACCATTCTGTCATATAGAACAGGAGTGGCCAACAAGTCGATCGCGTTTGACCGGTTGATCTCGAAAGCGAATTGTGTCTATTGCTTTAATGTGTAAGTTACAAAACAAAAAAGAGCTTAAATAAACGTACTGACTATTCTTCTTTGCTTGTTGAGTTTCCATCCAGGTTTCACCAGCCACCATACCATATGTGCTCCCCCACCTAGCGTGGGTAGAGAAATTGCTCAACTCTTAACTGAGATGTATCTTAGCTGTAACCTTTTTTCCTTTTTTTGTTATTATATACCTGGGCAGCCACCCATCCGGTATAAGGCTTAATGACGCTGACTGCGGTGCCGTAAGAGCAGGGTTCGAATCCCGGATAAGGCATGGATGTTTGTGTTGTAATCCTTCTCTTCTTTGTGATGTGTGCTTCCCAATTACTTTTATGTATGCTCCCGTGTGATTCTGTGTGGTGCATTATATATATATATATTTGGGCGTTGTCTAGTAAGCTGTAACGTGTAGAAGTTCTTGCATTAAATGTGTTGGTTCATTGCAGTAGCGCACACAGGAATTTTTCAAGGGGTCCGGGGTTGAATGTTCATCATTCTTGTATCGTGCTATTTTTGATTTTGTCGATTTTCAGGAACAAAACACAGTAAAAAACTAATTATTGAATAAATAATTAGCATTAATTAATAAAATTAATCATTGATAACAAACATTTAATTAAATTTTACGTATTATATACTTAGAATTATAACCAATCGGAAAAAAATCAAGGGCTTTGAGGGGGCGGACACCCAGGACCTCCCTCCCTTGTGTGCGCCACTGGTTCATTGAAATAGTAATATTTATTTGATTTCTTATTGATTTATCTACATCGAAGAATCTGGTTTAATATTTTATAACATACATACACTGAAGAGGCAAAACATTATGAACACCTACCAACAACCCTTTGCGCCACTATCTGCCTGCAAAACATCTGCAACTTACCTTGGCTTGGATACCATAAGTTCTTGGTAGAGGACTGGAGACAAGATGTACCAATTATCTAAGCAGTAGTCACGTACAGTTGAGATATTCCAACATTAAGATATTTGATCTCTAAGCTGCTTTTTTTTCTTTCTCTCAAATGTGCTCTATCAGAATAAGATCCGCTGAGTTAGGTGGCCGAGATATTAATTGGAATTCATCTTCATGCCTCTCGAACCATTCTAACATAATTCTAGACTTTTGACATGGAACGCTTGGTACCGCCCCCCCTTTGGTGACCGTATCTTTGATTGTCAGCGTGAGCTGGAGGTGTGGAGTTTGCAAAAGGAATAGACATTTTTGATTCTTAATATGACTTTATTAAGAATAGAACTTAAATGTCAAACAATTTAGATAACATTGATTAAGCGAGAATCTATAAGGAACAAACACACAGCAATAGTTAAACCGTATCGCGTAACTTAGACCACTATAATAATTAATTTGCCTACTCTCACTTCTAATAATATTACAAGTCCTAATATCAAATAATCATTCCTACCTTAATCCCAAATTTAGATTCAATCTTTCTGAAGAAACGTCCGGGCGCGCGTGCAATGGTATGCACCTTGTTTTAATGGCTTGTTTTCCAGGTAACTTCACGATTGGCTGTCATCACATTGTTTTTTCACACCCATCCCAAAATTGCCATTCACTTACGAAACTTCTGTTATTAAACTTTTTATTTGCATTTCTTTTACGCGCTTCTGGGTTTTGGTTGGAAAAGGATTGCCTTTAAATTTGACCTCAAAGCAGAGGTTGTTAAAGAAAAGCGTAAGTTCCTGCTAGAAGATTCCATTTGGAGAAAGAAACGCCATAATAGGGTGCAACTGATCCTCAATTATGTTAAGATAGTCTAAGACTTTCCCCAGTCCCTTCTACCAGAACTAAGGGTCCCAGAATCCTCCATGAGAATAATCTTTAAAGCATAATACCGCCGCCACTAGTATATGTAAATGGAGGGAGCAACTGTTCGTCTGTGGAAGACGGCACACCTTGACGTAATCATGGACGTGATGAATGAGAAATCATGATTCATACAACCAAAAAAATTTCTTCTACTCATTAACTGTCAAGTCTCAATCTTTTCGAACTGATTCTATGCGTAGTTGGCAATGACGCTTGGTCAATAGAGGCTCACGAATAGGACATCTGCTGCGTAGTCCCATATGCAACAATGTCCTGCTGAACTGTACGTTCCGTAACACTCGCACTTGGATCTACATTGTATTGGCTTTCAGCTGAATCCCTGTCTTTCACTGATTTTGCTTTATCAAGCGGGACAACTTCCAACGTCCTTTTTCTTTGGCGCGGGGACGTCCAACAGCTGGGTGTGTACTTCTGGTTTTACCATTATTTATGAACTTTGCATCAATACTAAAAACAGCAGAATGCGAAAAACCTACTACTCATGCTGCTTCGGAGATACTCGTTCTGAGTCTGCAGGCCATAAGAGTCTGCCCTCAAATATGCTTAGATCAGCCGCCTTTCCATTCATTCGTAAAATTAAGTACAAGAATGATAGTTTACCTTCTACAGCAGCTGTTAAATACCATTCTGTCTTAATCACGTGGTTTCTACGCCATCTAGGCAAGTTAATTGAAAAATGTGGAGGTTCTCAAAATGTTGTGGCTCAACAGTATATATCTTCTTCTCAATTCCAATGAAGCTAAATTTAAGCAATGAAGCATCTATTTGTAATGATTAAAAGCTAAAATTTCAGAAAAAATCGTTTTCTTACCGTTTGTCCCAATTAATTCGAACATTATAGTACATTGTGCATTACTGATACATTTATATGTGGTTTATATCATTGTAAATGTGTGCTTTATTCAATTCCTACTATTAACTCACACTCGCTCTATTTATTTATTTATTTGTTTGTTTGTTTGTTTATTTATTTATCTTGGTGGATATTTCAATCGTTAATAAAATACATTTTAAAGCGCTCAGTTGAGCTGAAATTGTTATGTACATGATTATTTCGGATGACAATACAATAATTTAATTATAATTAATAACATTTAATTGATTAAAAACTAATTCTTTAAAGATTTACAAATACAGCCACGTTGACGACTTAGCGACTCTTTTGGCGACTTGTGTCGAAACTTTAAAATGTTTTTTTTCCTCACGTTTTAAAGCATTCAGTTGAAATAAAATTTTATATACATGATTGTTTTGGATAACAATACTTTAATGATAATTAATATAAATTAATTACCACTTAATGTTGTGATCCTGTCATACGTATATACATATATTAATTGTAACTATTTAATAAAAAGTAGATAAAATAAAATTTTTCTTTGTTGATCTAAGTAGGAATTGGCTTAAATTTTTTTTTATATATTACTTGTTTTTTATGTCAAAATGTATTTTGTTTGTTTATTTATTAGTAAATTAATAATTTTTTTAAAAAAAATAACCTTTTGTTTCGACTTTTCAATATGCTCGCGCCCTCCTCGTAGAGTTATCACACCCCCTAGTTTGAGAAACGCTGGTACAAAGTAGATACGTAATAATTAGTCATAAAGTATACGCCACTCACGAAGCCACGATATATATAGTAATACACGAAATACGCAACGAAAAATGAGCGGATAATTTTAGTATATAAATAATTCAAGAAGTCTTCATTATGAAATTACTAAAATGTTTTTTTGTTGTTGTTGTTCTATGAAACTGATATCTTCAGTGCTTCTCTTTTTTATATTCATTGGAAAATCTCTTGGCGTGCGTTTGGAGTCATATTGGATCTTTTTGAGGACATTTTTAATTGCGTGATGTCTATTGGATTTGCAGACATTTTTCAACTAAATTTTTTTTGCTTAGATACTATGCACAGATCGAATCAATATTTATTGGCAGTCTCACGTTTTCTCTCTTTCTTGAATCTATTACAAATATCAAAGTGAATATTTTCTGTTCGTTGTCAACAACCTTTTGTTCATTATTCTTTGTTTGTGAACAGTCAAAAGAAGGAGGGGAGCAATACTAGGAGCGTGAACATATGTTTTATTGCGTAAAAATTTCCATCACTTGTTTAAATATTTAACATGTTTATGCTTTCTGTGAATTATGCATATTGAAAGCACTCGGTTAAGGCGCAAGCAGTTGTATTTGGGGCAAACATCTTTTGTGTTCAAGTTACTTTTTTTAAATGATAATAGACACAATATTCTAAATCTTATTTTGAAATTATTTTTTACATCTTAATTTTGTTGAACTATATATTTTTACGTATTTTATATATATTAAGCAGTACACAGTTTATTATTATTATTATTTAATTTATTTGCAAAACTCCTCTTGTCCACATTGCATAACATGAGGCTTACAGACGTAAGTGGTAACACAATTATATCACTTAAAACAAATTTGGAAAATAAACATTTAAGACAAAAACATAAAATAAAAAGGAAGAGTAGAAATACACAAGTATAAACAAGGGGAGGTACCAATATCAAACTTTAAAAATCTATACAGTAAACAAATTTTCTTAAGACATTTAGGCTTTTAGTACAATTGACCAACAAAGACAAAACAGACACACAGGAAATACTTAAATGTCTACGTATTATTTCACGTTGAATATTGGCTTAGCTAAGAGTTTTACTGGTTTTCTCCTAAATAATTATATACAAGTGATATAAAAAAAAATTAAGTCAAATTCTACTTAGGTCAACAAAGTAAATTTTTATTTTGGTTATTTTTTATTAAATAATTACAGTTAACATAAATATGCATATATATATAAGACAAAATCAAAATATTAATTGGCAAAATAGAGAAAGCGATTTTCCTTGCAATTTTCCTTTCTATATATGGTGTTGGGCTATCATTTTTTGTTTGTTACTATTTATTCACTAATTAAATTTAATTATTCGAATAAAATAGTATAGTAAAAAGAAATCACTGTCCAGAAATCAGGCCATCCCAGGAGGGATTCAAACTCACGACCTTTGGATTAGAAATCCAACGCACTATGCATTGCGCTACAGGAACACAGCGAGTGATTTTCCTTTTTATATATGGTGTTGGACTATTATTTTTGTTTGTTACTATTTATTTATTAATAAAATAGAATTAATGAATTAATATTTTAAAAAAACTGTATTAACTTTAAGTGTCATTCACTACAAGTTTAAAAAAATGCACTTGAACTTGAGTGGATGAAAAAAAAGTATTTTATTAAGGATTGAAAATCTGAACAAGATATATATGTGTGTGTGTGTGTGTTTGCTCAGTATTACTTACATAAAGGGGGAAGGTTGGCTGGCCAAAAAACATGTTCAACCCCACTTTTGTATAAATTATTTTATATATTAGCTGTCCTAAGTCAGCAATGTTTATAATACTGCAGCATCCATTTTATAATTTTTAATCTCGGTTGCTCATATGTCCCTCATTGTGTGATTTTCCTACTGTCTATGTGTTTTTCGAATGTGATTGTTGGAAGTTATCTTTTGTTTGTAGAGAATAACACTATATATATATAGGGAGAGTGTGAACTAATAGTAGGAATTGAAAAATGAAAAGGAAAGTCTGGGACAATATGTTCGTTTTTTTTTCAGAAATGGTTAAAAGAGGTCACTTAACGTAACATGAGAGGGAAGCTATTTATCACCTTTAAAAAGTCACTAATCTTGAAAGGATATTTTGAGAAAGATGAAGGAAAAAACAGCCCTCGCTCAAAATTGGAACATTTCCCTTTCCTTGAAATGCGTGATTCACAGTGACGTCTTAAGATTTGTTGAGGCCTTGGGCCCCTTTACAGAAGTAGGCCCCATCGGCGACCCTTTAAAGTAGACAGTACAGTCGGACCTCCATTTTATAAACCGCTATTTTGCGAACATTTTTCTGAAACCAAGGATCTTTTGAATAATGAATATCTACTTAACGAATTTTTCCCATAACCAACTTTTTTCAGTATTTAGCGACTTTGTTAAATAAAGGTCTGACTGTGTATAACATACGTTGTCAAATACTTACACAAAAGGCAACCCGCATCAAATAAATGTGCGTGACTCTCACAATCTCTCAAACCTTGGCAAATTTGACTCAACCGGCTGCCATCTTTTGACTAAATGAGTAATCAGGTGGATTGTGGTAGGCCTAGGACTATACAGGGACAACTGACATGGCATAATGATGCAATTTTATCACTGTAGTCGGTTGGCATATGTACGAATGGCATCAGATAATATATACGGGAATAACATTTGATGATTAAAAAAATGCGGGTCGTGATCTTATTGAGGTTGAGTCTAGAATGAGATGAGGCCCTCTACTAAGGCTAAGGCCCTGGGCCTTGTTGGCCTGTACCTTAAAATGTCCCTGATCATTCATGCATAGAAAATAGAAATCAAACTAATAATGTTTACTCTTAACAAGAAATCATGACATCATCGGAACAAAAGATCAGTTTAGATTTCATAAAATGGATAATAAGAACTATAACACTACAATATTAAAGATTGATATCGAAAATGATTACTTATCAAGAGAGCCTTGCTAAAACTTTATGTAAAATGGACTTCCGTAAAATGCGCGTTAAGGGGGTTTAGTTGTGTTTGTGTGGGCGCGATAGTCTAGCCATGGTCACGAACTCCCGGCTGGCGTATCATGAGTTCGAGACTAGTGCTGCTGAAGCCCTGCCGTGTAAAGGAGGACGATGCACATTAAACCCATCGTAGTTCAATGTCCTCCCGTTGGAGTGGTGTGGTGGTTAGGAGACGGAAGTGTCAGCTCAAGTGTCGTCCTCGTTACGTAACTGGCTCAAAATTACGAATTCTGTCACCAGTAACCCTCGTGTTCCTTTTTGTATTTAACATAACTTTATTTGCTTATTATTTGCTTTAACATAACTTTAACTCCTTCACTGGTGGTGTTTGGAAAGGAGGGAGGGGGGTAATGTCGTTTAATTCAAGTGAGTCCGTAAAAACTTATTGTCATTTCTTACTACAGTTTTATTTTCTTTAAATTCTCGTTATTTCTCGAAGTGTAGTAATCATACGTAAGCTCTTAAATTCCAATTGTGGGAGGGAGAAACATCAACATTTCAATTTGACTGAAGCTCACTTTTTTAAATGTGCTTCGCAAAATATCAGGAATAAATTTTAAAGAAATTTTATTTTTGATATAATCCTTATTCCCTTTGATAACGAATAAGATTACCAAATCTATATATGTATATGCATAGGAGAGGAGAAAAGCTACTCAATCACTCATCCGAAAATATCCAGAACTGCAAAATCTACAGTCCTGAAATTTGACAGGCATATTCTTTTTGTTGAATAGAGATCCACTGAGAACGGATTTCGCAAAATTTGACTCCCCAGGGGGTTGTGGATGCGAATGCGTCATAGATAAAAGAAATCCATTTCTAGACTGTTCTTACAAACTTGAAATTTGGAAAACATGTTTCTTCTGTTGGATGGAAGTGTAACAAGAACGGGCTTTACGGAAATCGAACTCCCAAGAGAGTTTGCTGGGACGTTTTACGCAAAAAAAATTAGCGTTTTTGATCAACTACACGCAGTTTTGAAACTTGGACAAACATGTTTTTTCTCTTTGTCAAACGACGTCCAAGGAAGTTTGCTGGGTTACGAGGATGCTATATACACTGATGTAAGAAATTAAGGGAATTTGCAGACTTGATCTATTATCTCTAAAACTACTGAACCGATTTTAATGAAATTTGATATGTACATTTGATGCAATACAAAACAAATAACCCTTTAACAATTGCAATACACACGCATGATCGTGCGTAACACTTCTTGGAGTTGGAAAGTATGAAACAACGGTTGCAGAATGAACAAAAGAAATGGGTTAATAAGCGCTTTGGGCCCAGCTATACAGGCCTTGCAGCGTGATTTCATACTTGAAATAAGGCATTTATCAGTTCTTGTGGCAAATGGGCCTACTCGCTCCACAACGCTGTTTTTATTTCCTGTATGGTTCTCGGAGGGGGGTTGCGAGTTGTAATTGCCCTCCCCAGAGCGTCCAAGACAGGCTCTATGAGTTTGAGGTATAGAGACCTGGTTAGCCAATCCATACGGCGAATATCCTCATTCTCTAGAAATTCATCGACCAGAAGAGGTCTATGAGGCCTCGCGTTATCGCCCATTAAAATGAACTCGGGGCCACATGCACCCCTGAAAAAAGCAAACATAGGGCTTTAAGATCTCATCCCTATACCTCAGCGCTTCTCTAACTGTAGGGTGATAACCCTAGAAGGGGGCGCGAGCATATTGAAAAGTCAAAAACAAAAGATTATTTCAAAAAAATTTTAATTTTTTGAAAGTAAAACAAACAAAATACATTCTGTCATAATGAGAAAAAAATATATTTACACTGATGTAATACACTTATAAATGTATCAGTACTGCACAATGTGTGAACTTTATAATTATCTTAACAATACTAAGTTAAGAACAAGTTTAATAATTACCAGTGACCGCACCGGTTGGTCATATATAAAATTATATGCAAAAATTAGCAATTATCTGGATCATTTTTTTTGTACGGCTTATAATTAATCCTTTAACTGCAGATTAAAGGTTACGCGATTCACTCCCCAATGCCACCGTTTTGCACGTATGCACGCATATGTGATGTATAATTGGGGGGAGGGAGAAAAGGAAAATAAGAGGAAATCCTCTGTGAAATAAGTAAATCCTTCTCAAACAATGTTAAGGTCATTTTATTGCATTCCAAAGTCTTCGGAATAATTTTATGGATAGTAATGAACATATTTCGGAAAGACGCATATATACATCCGGGGCAATTTATGCACTGTCTGAGCGAGACGTTTATATACGCCGGCAGTGAAGAGGTTAAAGTTGTATTGTAGCTTTAGCTTCAAAGTATCGTATTATCGAATTCAATACATCGTTATTGTATGGAAGGGGGCGCGATGAAAATGGTGATTGAATATTGGGTCGCAAGTGTTGAAAGTTTGAGAAGTACTGCTATACCTCACACCAGTCACAGAGCCTCTTTCAAATACATTGAGAGGTGTACGGCCATCCAACATGATACTTACCTAAACCATCTAAACACCTCCACCATAATTGTCGATTTCGCGGGCATTGGAGGGTCGGTAGCTGGTTCTCTCCATATGAACGCACGGTGAGAATCGGTATTTAGGCTGGAACGGGACTCATCGGTGAACAGAACTGTCACCCATTGATCCATACTCCAATCCTTATGCTATCTGCATCATGCTAAATGGACTATCCTGTTCTTAGACGCGAGCGGGACGCAAACAGCTGGTCTTCTGGCAAACAACCCTCTCTCATGAAGTCTTTTTGAAACAGTCACCCTTGATACACCGGTTCCTATGGCTGCATACAAGTAACGAGAGAGATGAGAAGCTGTAGTCCCTCTGTTACTCCTCGCTATAATCGACAAATGGCGATCTTCTCTGGCCGTCGTGGATCTTTGATTACCTTGTCTTGGATCTTTCTCTCGATGGATCCAGTATCCAGGAGTTGTTTCCATAAGTTACACACGATGCTGGGCGTTGAACTGAATTCCCTACAAATCTGGATTTGACATTGGCCTGCTTCTATCCTCCCCACAATTCGCCACCTCATTTCATCATCTAAACGTTGGTGGTTACTTATTTTTGCTGTTACAATTTGAATCGAACCGATGGCTTCAAAATAACATCAAGAAATTTGCCTAGGTGTGCTGGTGAACGAAATACGTCTTAACTTGCACGCGTTTATAAAGCCTGTTTTTTCTACTGGGTCCGCCTACACACACGTTTACGCTTACGTATTTGCCATACAATATTTGCATTTTTATCCTAGAAGCAGTGGTTTTTCATTCAGTTCAGTTCTTTTCATACAATTCGATAAAATATGCGAATGCTCTTAATTTATTTCATCAGTGTATTTTCTAAAAAATTCCCATTTTTGAACAAAATTAAACCTCTAGACTTGGAATTTGCAAGAAAGTTTCTTTTATTTCACAGGAATCCTCCAGCTCAAATGATATTTGTAGAAATCAATCACGAGGGTGGAAGGCTAAAGGGGCGTGAATGATAAATACAGTTCCGTTTTAGAAGTTCCAGTTCTATTCTTTTCAAATCAAAAGGCGAGATCTATAGGAATATTTTACATGTAAAAACAATATTTTCAAATAGTAATTCATTAATTAAATTTAATTAGCTAAAATAACAATTTTCTTTTTTTGACTAAGTAGGAATTGACTTTAACAAAAAAAATTTTATACTACTTGTTTTAATTATTGTTTATGAAGTCGAGTTAGCAATACCAAATCTTTACAGATTTCAGTTTTCGTCTTTTGTTTTTCATCAACAGCCTTAAGAAATTCCATCTTCATTTTAGGCAAATTAGTAGTTTACTTTCCCCCTGAACTTTTTACCACTATGTTTGCAAAAATATTCTTCTAATATGGAAAAATAATGCGAACCAAACTCACGAATTTTTACTCAAACTGCGATGAACTCTTCACCGAATTCCAAAGCCAAGTCTTGAGGGATGAGATTCTTTTGTGTGGTATTTGTAGGGTTGAAGGGTGAAAGTAGATTAGATAAACAAAATTGGCTTGTGTCATAAACTATTCCGAAGTTTTTTCAAAGCCAAGATAACCTTATTTGTACGAAACATGTGAAACGACCTTTCTTTCATTCCACACCTCTCTTAAGCAGCTGGAGCTTTGCGTGCTTTGTTCATCCCTAGAAGGGAAATATTTTCGTGTTAAGCGATTTTAGTTTTGTGTTTAGAGCAAAAAAGTGAATGAAAATAAATAGTAGTTTATCGGGACCGTTGTATATTACTTCGTATTAACCGATATTTCTTCTTAAGCGTTTTCGCGTTAAACATATTACACTATATAGTAAGACCCCGCTTAACGCTCTTTCGCTTAGAGCTGCTTCGGTTTAACGCTCTTTTATTTGAATTGTGGGATTCCCCGAAATAGCACGCAGCGTTAGGCTTCCCGATATCTGAAGAAGTTTATCTGTGTTTCTTTTTTCCAGAGGTATTATTCCACAAAGTATTTTTATCGTTTCAAACATTTGTTGACGTTATTGTAAGTATTAATTAATATAACGATTGCAATAGTGAGAGAGAGAGAGACAGACAAATATTGTTTTTAGTTTTTATTATGGGTGATAATAAAAAAACACGAAAATAAAGCATAAAAAAAGCATTTCACTAGAAAATAAAATGCAGGTGATTAGAAGATTAGAAACTGGTGAACGTCAATCTCAAATGGGTGCTGCATTGAATTCGGCAACTTCAACAATAAGGACAATTCTTAAGAATAAAGAAAAAATACTGTCATCGGTAACTGCAACTACGACAAGCTCTGCAACTAGAATTACCCGTTCTAGAAATAATACAATAGAAGAAATAGAAAAACAACTTTCTCTATGGATTGACGACGAAATCGAATGCAAAATGCTATTAATCCAATCTACCTTCTTGATAAAATGGCAGAAAATTGGAAATACAGAAGGGACTGAACGATCTGAAATGTAAACATACTGACTTAGAATTTTATTTATTTTTATATGCATATTCGTTTATTATGTTTCTATATTTGTAAGAAATAAATTTTTGTTTTATTGTTATAAAAAACATAATTAATAAATTTTATGGTAAAATACCTGACAAATTTTCTACCAATCTTCCCTTAACCCCATTATTTACATGCTGAGATAAGCTCGTTTAACGCTGTTTCATATTAGTTAAGCGGGGTCTTACTGTAATTATTTTTGTTTGAAGTGTAGTGGATGAAAGGAAGAGGAACGAGGGGTGGAAGAATTAGAAAATGATATAAAAGTGCTATTGAGATCAAAGTAACATCCCTAAAAGAGACTTAGAGCTCATAAATATATATAATCTAAGAGATATTTTTAGAAGTCTACTGTTTAGAGATTGTAATATAAGGAAATCTTATTTTAACCCCTATTTGATTTGTCGGGTCAAGTTAAATCGCTCAACAACATACCTAATTTATTTTAATATTGATAATTAAGAGACTGATTGAAATAATTAATGACAATTTCTGAGTATCATGACTCTCACTTACCATGTCTGTCAAAACTTAACAAAAAACCTTTATGTGTTAGGTAATCAAAAAGAGGTTTTACAATTTCGAATGTTTCCTCCTTTGATTTGTTTTTTAATATGCAATTGACAACATTTTTTCCCAGCAAATGAATAATTACCGTAAATTCCCAAGTGTAATATTTATTAATTTTCATTTTACTTGTAGATTGGTGCTGAAACTGCTTTGTGACATGAATTTGGTGCATTTTCCTCACGATGTGCAACAGTGCGGAGTGAAAATGGCTTCAGGTTGATTTTTTTAAAATTTATATCTTAATTTCCCTTCAAATGTTGATATGAACAAACAATAATCCTTTTCAAAAAATTTAGTTTAAAATGGAGGATTATATTTATAATATTAATGTTTATATGAAATGTATCTGATTGGTTGTAGCTATGTAAATTTCACGCTTTAGTAAAAGTAAACATGTGTGGTATGCTTTACTCACAAAATCAAACGAAATTTGTGATTTTGGCTTATATAATCAAAATTGTTGATTATAATGCTTAAGACTACTGAATGACTCCCAAATTATTAAATGGGGTATGTGGTTGGTTTTTGATGTTAAGATGCATTTCAGAGCCATGAGCATTCATTGTCAGGTATATGAGGTGTACTACAGTAAGGGACAGCAAAATGTGTTTGAGAGTTATCATTCAAAGTACGGGCCGTAAAATGTGTATGATGAGCCGTGAACAGGTTGACCCTCCGTAATCAGAAACAATATTTCACATAGAATTGATGCAAGAGTTTTGCGCACGCGCGACCACCAACAAATACATCTTCGTACCTGAAATTTTCCCTTTTTTAAAAATAAATATTACGCAAAATCATATCATCATAGGTTTTTGATTTGTAGAGCGTAAGAATACAAAACTTATGAAATAAATGATTAGTGCTTAACCCCACAAACAAGGTAATTGTGTAAAAAGAGAGCTTAAGGAATAATGAATGAAATAAAAACAATAATTCGACCATATCTTTTCTGCATTTGTTTTTATTGAGCAGTAAAAGTTTCTTAAAAAAGAATTCTCGTACATTTTTTTCTCAAGTTGGCTTCATTGGCTTGATATTCAAATCGCAAAGTCACTGGTAACCGAGTGATAATGGTCGCGTAGCACTCAAATTCGGTATTGTTTCTGTCAAGCCAGGTACCACTAAAGATCTATTGTGTGCTGAATTTAAATTTGCTTACTTTCAAAGCTCATGTGTTGTTGTTTTGGGGAAGCTAGCTTGGAGCTGTAGCTCAGGAGTTGTTTTCAGGTGTTGTTCCAAAATTACGAGGTTTGTCCTCAAAAAGCCTCGTGTTACATCTGAGTACGACTCCAGTAAGCAATCAATCATAAGCAAATCGTAAGGAAAATGTACTGTGTTTTATTGGCAACAATTTCAAATACATTTTGAAGGAAATGCACATATAAAATATAATTAAGTAAACATAATATTTCTCGATATAAATCTTCCGTTGGGGATAGCTATTTTATAAAAATAGAACAACTTTTTATTTATCCAAAAATGTTTACCTCCTAAAAACTCTTACAATCTTTCTCTCAGGTTGAGGAGAACGTGGTAGCCTCTAAGAGCAAGGTCCAGATTATCAGTCTTTTGTTTGAATGATGAACACCCAATAACTTAATGTGCTTTGGGAGAAAAGTATAACATGGGAATTCTGAGACTTTTGAATAAATAGAAAAAGTATATATATTCAGATGTAGAAAGAAGTAAAGGAAGCTTCAAAGCGTGTAACAGAATTGTTTTTCCAAAAAAAATATTTTGTTTTTATTTTTTATTACTGAACGAACTAAACGGTCTTATTTTCTGGAAACCTTCGTAAATATTGTTACGTAGATCCGAGGGTTTGTGGATTTTATGCAAAAACAATCACAAAAAATAAACAGTTTTTAAGAGATCAATTTTATTATCTAAAAAAGTCCAATCCTATAAATACAGGATTCAGCAGCAATTTTCCCCGATAAATCCCCGGGTCTTCCCCTTTAAACGAATAAAACCAATCCCAGTTTTTAAAAAATACACGTAAAAAAATTTTCCCAAACACAGCCATATCACTAGTCAAAACCCCTCACCTGCGGGTTTTAACCCAGCGACCGGTTGTTTTCGTTTTTCGATTTACTCGGGGATAGGATCAAACATCCTCCCCCCTTCTAAAAACCCAAGGCCCCTTCGAGATAACCTATTGAAAAGTTCTTCCGGGAAGTTGAAGGCAGGAATATGATTGGCTGAACTGCCGGTTGTCTGGTCCCGCTTTATAGGGCGAGAAACTTAAATATAAACGCTCGTGTCTGAACGGGTTTTGGGGGAGATTTCCTCGGTTCCAAGGGGTTTGAACTCGTGGTCACCAAGACGCCAACATGGGGCCCAAAAAGATCCAACGGGTCCCAAGATTTAAAGTTCTCATTGAATCCAATTTTAAATAGGGGGGCATTGCTTGTGGTAACTTTTAACAGAAATAAATATAACATAAGTAATATAAAATAAAAAACATAAATACAAAAATTAAATTCACTTTTACCAAAAATTGCTTTTCAATCCTCATTCCCGAAACCATCCTTCAAGTAGATTTTGTCAGTGTAGTCGAGTTTCTGGCTCCCATACAAGTATTAAAGAATCCGGACAAGCTCGCAATTGTGATTTCCCTCCTAGAAAAGTACATTAGAAGGGGAGGAAAGGGAACGAAATAATTTTTTATCTGTAAAATGATCGTTATTTCTCTTGGGCAAACTCTATTTGAAATTTTTGCGTGTTAAAGTGTCTCATGTCTTCAAAACATCGTGAAATGGAAACATATGGGGGTTATAAATGTATAACCACAAGCTGGTAGACGATGTTCTCTAGTAAAAAAAATCTGAAATTGAAATGGTTGAGAAAATAATCCCTGAATTAACCGAAAAAAAATTCGTCAGGATTTCAAACCCCCCCAACAACATCAACAAATGACAGTTCGTTCCGAACCCAAAAAATTTTTGGGTTTTTGGAGCTACTGTGTTTTTAAAAACGCCCTTTAAAAAAACTTGCTTATATGGGGCAACATTCCGGGATTAAAGTCCGGGGAAATGTTTAGAGCGGGGTAAAAGGGGGGAAAATAAAACCCGGTAGTAGGCTTTTTAGCAATGCGTAATGGCTTTAAGGGGGTTTTTTTATGATTTAGCCAGTTTTGTTTTTGTGAAGGAACCCTCATGACGGAAGCCTATCTTGCTGCATACATTGTAGTGAGTTCGGGGAGGGTCTACTTCTGTTTCAATAGGATCATGCTCCTGCTCCTATCACACAACCTGTGTAGACGTGATTTGCAGACATGGATATTCAGGAATTGTTCAGACCTGCTCAAGGTCAGACATTAATCCCATAGAACAGAGGTCACCAAAGTGGTAGTCCACGGACCACTAGTGGTCCTCAAGAAAATTTCGCTGGTCCCCAGAAAAATTTAGAATATATTTACTGATCACGTTAAGCTATGTTTTAAGTTGCATTGAAACATATTTCGATTCATAATAATAATTTTAAACTTAAAAAATCCTATTAGTGGTGCGCGGGATTTAAATTATGAATTTACTGGTCCGTGGTAAAAAATTGGGGGTCCGTTGAAAGAAAATCTATGGGATGAATCAGAACGCTGAACACGAGCTGAACCCCACGTCCCAAATCAGTGGCAAATATGACCAATGTTCTTTGCAAAAATGGAGTGCAATTCCTACAGCAACGTTCGCAAAAGTTACGAAAAGCCTTCCCAACAGAGTGACAAATATTACAGCGAAAGGCAACCGAACATAAAACTAAACTTTAACTTATTTTGCTGGAAAAGCAAAACACATACGAGATAGGACTCAAAAGGTCCCGGACTGAGACTATAACTTGAAAATTTTTTTTGCAGTAGAGCGAATACGATAACGTTTCTGCGTTATTGCGTTCTTCCCATTTTCTAAAAGGTGTTTTTCCCGAATCACGTGGTCAGTGGCTCTCCACGGCGTCGTATTTTATGGGTGGATGCATTTAGTAACCGACGATTGAAAGAAATGGCATTTGTTGAGCTGAGAATAAACAACAAATTTTATGTTCGCTTGCGAAAGAGTTCTAGGGTGACTTACAAAATGTTGAAGAATGTGTACGGCAGTGATATATTATCGTGAATGTAATCTTTTGGGTGACATCGATGTTTAAGGGAAGGCAGGGAAAGTGTCAAAGACGACAAACGCTCTGGACGTCCACGGATTTGGTCACTGGTCGTGCTAGAGATGTTCTTAGATATCCAGGGCATTGTGCATGTGGAATTTATTCCTGAAGGACGCAATGTGAACAAAGAACTCCATGCAGACTTCGTACGTCGTTTACTAGAGTCGATCTGATAGGAGAGACCAAAACTGTGGGCTGAGCATTCAAGCGGGCCCTTGCAGGACAACGTTACTGTACTACGAAATGAAAACAACGGTTTGGCCACTACTTCCTTGCTCCCCTGGCTGTTTTCTCTGCGACTTCATCCTATTTGTTGAACTGCCGCGCGCTTGCAAGGTGATCGATCCAATCAGCAGATGAAGTTAAAAGTGCATACCAAAAAATGGATTTCAGGAAGGTTTCTATGATCTTTACAAGCGATGGCAAAAGTGTGCTGTTGTTCAAGGGTCTTATTTCGAAGGAGGATGTGAAGCAATTTTATTGGTTATATTTTTAAGCTACAGACTTAGTCCTGGAACTTTTGAATCCTACGTCGTACAAGTATCCGGATACTTTTGATCAATTATTGTGTATTGAAACATACAGAAATCAAACGAGAATGAAAATAACTGTTTGTCCAAACATGATTGGAAATTACTTGTAAGGTTATTTTGAAGCAATAAAACGCCAAGTTTTCAGAATTTTGCGTTTTTCTTAATTTTGGTGGTTTTAGTAATGTTGTTGTACCGAAAATGTCAATGATTAGTGGTAGTGAAAAAAAAGTACAGATACACCACACACAATAAATAATTTTAAAATTAATATTGTGTGAATTAATTTCTGAAGACTTTATTGCTTTTTGTCTTCTACATAAGGAACACTTTGTTTTTAAAATGAAATTATTCTGTTTTTTTCTAAATTTTTATGCAAGAATTATGAATATTTATGAGAATTTATTAGATTTGAATGATTATTTTAGCGATATTCAATGATCAATATGTAATATTGGACTTCATGAATGCAACTAGGAAAGAGAAAGAATTTTCAAGCCTGCAACAGTTTGAAATCGTTGGATTGTTAAAACAAAGGTGTCACTTAACTCAGGGTTCATGTGGTACTTTTTCAATTCCTACTATTAGCTCACTCTCTCACTATATTTATTTATATACCTTGTTCTCAAATTTTCAATCGTTAATAAAATACTTTCTATTCCTCCATTCAAGTTCAAATACATTTTTTTAAACTTGCAGTGGATGACACTTGATGTTAATACAGTTTTTTCCAATATCAACTCATTAATTAAAGTAAAAAACGAATAAATAATAACACACAAAAATAATAGTCCAATACCATATATAGAAAGTAAAGTCGTTTGTTGTGTCCTGTAGCGCAATGAATAGTGTGTTGGACTTCTAATCCAAAGGTTATGGGTTCGAATCCCACCTGAGATGATTTTTTTACTATACTATTTTATTGTAATTAAATTTAATTGATGAATAAATTGTAATATTAACAAAAAATAGTCAACACCATATATAGAATGGAAAATCGCTTTCTATTTTGTCACTTAATATTGTGATTCTGTCATTCAGTGGCGCACACAAGGGAGGGGTCCTGGGGGTCCGGACCCCCAAAGCCCTTGATTTTTTTTCCGATTGATTATAATTCTAAGTATATAGTACGTAAAATTTAACTAAGTATTTGTTATTAATGATTAATTTTATTAATTAATGCTAATTATTTATTCAATAATTGGTTTTACTATGTTTGTTCCGAAAACCCAAAAAATCAAAAGGAGCATGATACAAGATTGGTGAACTTTCGACCCCAGGACCCCTAAAAATTCCTGTGTCCCTTTACTGTGTATATTATGAAATATTAAGTAACTAAAATAAAATTTTTCTTTGTTGACCTAAGTAAGAATTAACTTAATTTTCTTTTATATTACTTGTTCACATTTCAGTTTATTTCGATTTGGGGAAATTTCGAATTTGTTGCTCAACTGTATACCATTTCTTTATTTTATCTTTTTAGATATCATCCATTACTTGATTTGTTATAAAACAAATTAATGTATTTATTCATCTGTGTATTTTCAGATCACGTGCTTTATTTTCAGTTAAGTGGAAAATTTTCAATATTTATTTTTAAGAACTGGCCACAGATTGATTTTTCTCTTTTACACATATTGCATTAATAATGAATTTAAAGATCTTTTTTAGAAACCTGTAAGAATTCTTAAATTCATCTTCTGAAAATTGATATTTCAATATGTTTCAAGAGAGATAATTGTTCTCTAAATTTTCTCATTAATATTTTTTTTCTTCCTTTTTTTGTGAAAGTAATTAAAAAGTCAATGGTTTCTAGCCTTTTTCATATAAATTATTACGTGGCATTCATATTCAATTGTAATTTCAAATAATTTAAATGTGGCGAAAATTTATTTTGTATACTCATTACAAATCATTAAACATTTTTTGTACGTGCACTTGTGTGTTTAATATATGAATATAAATGGCTACATTAATAGTTTTTGAATATTTTTTTTGTAATATTAAAAAAACAATCACTTCATAAATAAATCTTTTCACTAATACTATTTCATATGCTATATTTACTGATGAATCAAAGTTTTATATTAGCTTAGTAATTTTTCTTATACATAAAAATGGATATTTTAAAAAAATTATGTTTCATAAAGTTATTTTATGAATATTATAAAAGTAAATTTCCATAAAACGTTTTGAAATTTATTTATTTATTTGCGAAGAAATTAAAACCAAAAACATTTGATAAATCTTCGTTACTTGAAATCTTTATGGAAACCTACTGTATGAAACATAACTTTTTTTATGTGAAGATTTTGCACAATAGCCTTCTATTAGTTTAAAATAAAAAATTTTTTATTAAAATTGAAAATTTCGCTTTTAGTACGATATTAATAAGGTCAGTTTTGTGAACGATAGTGACTGCTGATGTTATCTATAAATGCTTCTTTTCCCTCTTTTGTAGTTAACGTATCTTGCATAGAAGAATCAGTAGTGTTACGTCGCAGATGTGGTTACTACTTAATCAACGTATACATTCCAACCGTATTGATAGTGATCATGTCGATGCTGACCTTTTGGATACCTCATGATGCTGTCCCGGCCAGAATAACTTTAGGAGTGACCAGTTTGCTGACCATCATCACCAAGCAGTACCAGGCATCCATGCCAAACGTGTCTTATATAGTAGCCCTCAACGTCTGGTTGTCCTGCTGCATAGCTTTCGTCTTCTTCAGCTTGCTTGAATTTGCTGCAGTCATTGCTATGAGTACAAAAGCGAAGAGGAAACCAAAGTCAGTGTTTCGTGATTCTCCAGATTTAATTTTACCCATGGTAAGATGTGCCTTGCATAAGCACTCGTATTCTAACGTAACATAGTTAGATTTGCTCACACAACGCAAGCAATTTATAAAAATGAGGGTTGTAATTCAAGTAATGGCAACACAGGTATAAATAAGTTTTTAATGAACTTACAAATACAATTTGTGACACCCCCCCTGCCCTGGGGTATCATCTCTTCATCCTGCGACCTAGATTTGTAGGAATAAATGACTGACCACTCGAACTCTCCGTAATAAATCTAATTTATTATCGTCTCAATATATATTAATCAATCCAACACAAAACTTACTGGAAGAAGTAGATCAGGAATGATACGACGTAATTATCAATACTAAGTTAAAATAGTGCCTGAAATCCTACTCACTATCTTTATGATAAATTAACCTCCGAATCTTTATCTTAAGTAGATTCTTTAACAAGTTAGGGTCCGTTCTATAATTAAACTTTAATAATCAATCTTCTAACGATATCACACGGCGATAAGCAACAAAGCTTTATGTCTTCCTCTTGTATTCTATTCTTTTAATATTAATCTTCTATATATATTATTATCCGACTTGATCTCCGGCTTCTAGCCGACTTCTATATGACTCCTATATATCTCCTATAGGACTAACTCGTGAATGCTAAAGCTCCCTTATATATCTATTCCCTAATCTGCATATCGCGTTTTCTTCTTGAGAAGGGTGGATTGAAATGCCATTCTGGTCCAAAAGATTCTCCAAGAGAATTAGCTTGAAGGCGCGATAAAGCCCCGTCACAAATTGCATTACATTCCTTCTATATCATCACCAGCAAACCTTATAACCTTTTGTTAAATATCTGGAAGTAGTTGGAGACCATTGGCAAGCTGTTGATTGTTAATGCCCTACTACGCGGCGTACAAATAAAACGACAGAAAATTAGCGGCCTCGGAGAGGTTCCTTTAACTTCGGAAACAGATCAAAGTCACAAGGATTCATGTCAGTTGGGTAGGAAGGGTGTTTCAAGATTTTTTTTTCATTGCCACCGACTTAATAGGAGAGTGACATTGTTTACTACATGATAACAAGAGTTGCCGTGATAGGGAGGTTTTTCAGTTCCTACTAATAGCTCACACTCTCTATATATTTATTTATTTATCTTGGTGGAATTTTCAATCGTTAATAAAATACATTTTAAAGCGCTGAATTGAGCTGAAATTTTATATACAGGTTTATTTTGGATGACAATACAATAATTTAATTATAATTAATAAAAATTACTTGATTAAAAGTAATTATTTAAAGAATTACAAGTACACACAGCCACGTTGGCATCATTTTTGGCGACTTGTGTCAAAATATGAAAAGGTTCTTTTCTCACGTTTTAAAGCATTCAGTTGAACTGAAATCTTATATACACGATTGTTTTGGATGACAATGTGATACTTTAAGATAATTAATAAAATTTGATTACCATTTATTGTTGTGATTCTATCCTATGTATATACATATTTATATTGATTGTAACTATTTAATAAAAAGTAGCTATATATATATAAAATAAAATTTTTCTTTGTTGATCAAGTAGGAATTGACTTAATTGTTTTTTTAATATTACTTGTTTTTGCAATAAACGTGTTTGTATACGCCGCATAGCCGGACGTAGATGGTGCTGTAGAAATTGGCAATAGTAGTCTGCGTTGACAGTTTGTCCTGCAAGCACAGCATGGGTAAGAACCACACCCTTTCAATCGTATTTCACAATCAGCATAAACTGCACCGACTGGGTTCCTATAGGAATTTCTGTGGATGTGTCGAACCTCGGGGATGCTATTCATCTGATTGGCGCTTTAATCGGGGCTCAATACGACCGGAACGAAACGCTTTAACCCAGTGATACTCAAGCTCCGGCTCACGGGCCTTATGTGGCCCGTCGGTCTTTTTTGAGTGAACCAGTCATAGCCCATTGCCTTAAGAAATTCTATAATTGGAGAACAATGGTTGGTAACAGGAAATTCTATCAATCAAGTAATCAAATGTATCAATTTTGCTATCACAATTTGTTTTTTTTTAATAGTAGAATGTAAGCAAGAGGCTTGGACATAGATGAAAGAAAATATAAATTATCCCATAACTCAGTAAAATTCCTAAAAATAAATATTTTTGTGGATGTGTTTGATAGAAAAGTTAATATAGCATTAGAATAAAAGCCAAAAGTTTTATAAAAGTTTTAATATTTTGATCAATTTTGTTTCTTAAAGTTGCTTTGGTCTCACAGTGCGCTTTTTCCAATATCCGCATGTTGCAACCCGCATGAAATAACTGTTATATGTATGCGGCTCGGCGGGAAAAAAAAGGTTGAGTACCCCTGCTTTAACCCATAGTACAACCATCCTGCATGGTAATGCATTATCGCCACCGGAATCTCGATTTTAAGCTTACAACGGCTGGTCACCTTCTGAAAAAATGTTTTAAAGCAGCGGATCTTAAGCTTTCGATCACTGCTCTCTCCCCTTCTTTTATGTATCAGGGTGACATCGCGGATCCCCAATATTTTGAAAATCCCTCCCCAAAGTATTCTTGCTCAAAATATATATTCTAGTAGGGTTTTTCCATTGGGAACTATTTAGTAATCTTGTCCAGTATGGCTCATCATTCAATTTTTCTACGAGTCTCTAAAAGAGGGAAATCTCAATGTTACATGCGATGCTCCTCGGACCCCTTAGTGAAGCGCTGCCGACCTCCAAGGTTCCGCGGATTACAGTTTAAGAACCGCTGCTTTACAGTGATGGAAACTAAACTGATTAATTTAACGCCAAAAAACAACTGCCCTTTTAAATAGATTGACTGTTTTTTGTACCCTACACATGGACTCATCGTTCCCATATCCTATTTGCGCAAGCCCGCTGTTCTCCGAGTTTCTAGATTAAGGTATCCGAAACCGTTCAGAACCGTGATTTTAAAAAGGCACATAAATGGATAATTTTCATGATATTTAGTGTCACTAAGTTTAGAATACACGTATAAAATTGTTTTAAGGACACACACTTTTTGAAAAAAAAAAATTTACTTAAAATACAATATTTCGGAAAAAAAATTAACTTAGAATAACCTTTTTCAAAATGTTCCTTTTCTGAAAAATCTTCTATTATAATAATATTTTTTTTTTGGCTCAACCCTCTATACAGAGGCTCACTTTTTTTAAAAAAATTCAATTCTTTTCAGGTTAAAAATCATTTGAAAAATTTTCCGTTTTTTCAAAAATTTCTCCTACCTATTGTAAAAAAAATGGAAAAACCCCATTTTTCAAGTTATATCTTAAAAACTTCTAGTTGAGCCTATGTGAGGTCGAGCTATATACGAAATATATTATTATAATAGAAGCATTTTTTTAAAAAAAAATTTTTTGAAAATCGGTCATTTTGTTCATTTTTGTAAAAATATTGTCAAATAATTTTTATTGTAATACTTTTTTAAAAAACAATTTTATATACTTTTTCTAATCAAAGTGACACTAAATATATAAATTTTATCCTTTTTATCCCTTTTTGAAAAATCACGATTCAACGTATTTGGGATATTTAATTTTGCCACTATTTAATGAACCCCTGTCCCTGCGGCCACCGAAAAATGCAACACCCTAAAGAAACATGCAAATAACGTTTTACAGCATGCATTGGCGGGTGAGATATGCAAATGATTGAATTTTTTAGCGCAGACACACATCACGCTCCCGTCCCCACCTCAAAACGAAATTTTGGGGCTTTGGGGATTTGGACGATTTCAAGTTCGGCAATTGGGTTTTCTTTGGTTTTTAAAAAACGATCAGTTATGTCTCGCGAAAACAGCGATCGCTTTTGATCAAGTATCCCAGTTCGACAGAGGAAGGATAGTGGCCTACCGAATTTTGGTTATCTTTCAGGGGGAAAACGGAGTCGTTTGGACGAAACCAAACACTGTGATGTGGATATTGGTCGTTGGATGCAGGAGGGTCCCACGGTCCGCGGGGGGATCGCATCCCCCTCGTGCCCACTTCACGTAGGACAGAAAAATTGGGCGCATTCGGGGACGGATCGCTCAGTCACTATCCATAGCACAGTCTTAACGCATCTTCGTGTCTCCGACCATTGGATACCGTTTACAGCAGATTTTGGGCGTCCCAAAACGTTCTTGGTCTACCCGAAACAGAACCCCAAAATCTCCCCCGCCAATGGTGCGATGAAAAAAAGGATTTTTTGGGGGGGGGAAAGGAATGAAGTTGTCTTTCGCGAGTCCCCATATGTCTGCAACACCACGATGGTCGTTCGAGTCTGGAGACACAGGGAGAGGATGCTGAACCGCTTATCAACCCCCACCTGGTCCTCCACCGGGGATTTTGGGATTTTTGGTATTGGATATCACTCTCCCTCCTCTAATACCCTTGCTGGGGACTTTAAACGCCGCGCTACATCTCCGGGTTTGGAGCCAGTTGTCCTTCCTTACCTTCGGGGTTTTGACGCCATATTTCAACGGATAATGCGTGACCACACGTGGCACCGCTTTCCCCGGTTCTTTTTCAATCACCGATTGAATTGCTTCCTTTTGGCCGCTCTCCCGGGTCTTTCGCCGATAGAAAAAATGGGCCCATGGTTGCTCAACGATTGACCCAGATTACCCTCCACAGCCCACCAGATCAGCGGCAACGTGTGGAAACAGCGGTCTGCTGTACCCCAAAAAACATCCAAAATCTCTTTGAATCAATCCGAGGCGTGTGGCAGCGGTTATCTCAACAATGGCGGCTACTCGGATACTGATTCTGGCGGGGGAACACACTTTAAAAATCTAAATTTAAAATTTTTATACTTGGCAACATTATTACAAAATAAATTTTGTTGTCTATCTCTTGTCTTTCTTTGTTGCATTTACGATGGCCAGCAGTGTATAATTACTTTATCTGTTGATTTTTGGCTCAAGCTTTCTTCTACCATAATATTGCCAGGTTATAAAGCCAGTTATCAATCACTCTCACCTTGTTTCTAAGCGCGATATTTGTAAACAATCTATCAAACATATCGGCCATTTTGATTTCATGAGTGCTGTATTAATCCCAAAGAATTTCTACTCAACTCTTCTAATCTAGGTTGTCATATTTCTAAACAGTGCTAGAGCCGTAAGCAGCTATACGCTGTATGAATATATACTTATTATAAATTATTATCTAAATCCTAGCATCTAAGCTCTCGATATATATTGAAAAATTTTCTTATAGCCGTCTCCCCTTTAGTTTGAAAATAAGAGGACTTGAAAATCTAAAAGAGAAGTATAAGTACCTTTTTTTTGCTCTGGGAAACCTTTTCCCCTCCGAAATTCATTTCCTTAAAACCCGTTCTTAGCGTACGTAGCGAAATAAACATGCTTGCCGCATTTCAATACTGTATGTCTAATAGTTCTAAAAATTAGAATTTTTTAAAATCTAAAACGCATTTAAGCTCTGGGGGGAATTTTCACAAATTCTCTTCTTATAAATCTTGGCAAAAAAAAACATGTTTTCAAATTCCAGCACTGTAGAATTAATAATTCAAAATCAGAATTTCCTTATTTTTACTCCCCCCCTCCTCCTCTAGAATCAAAATTCCCCCAAGACGTTTTTGCCTTTTTCTCAAAAAAAAGGGTATACCAAATTTCAAGTTGCGGGTTACGGGGAAAAAACAGGAAATTATCCATAATACCCCCTTAATCCCTCAGAAACTGAAATTGGAATCAATTTTTGCAAAATCCTTTTTTAGTGGAGTTTTACGGGCAAAAGAAAGATGTTGACTAAATTTCAATTTGTTTTTTCAATATTTAAAATTTAAGTCACACGTCCCCTTAACCCTTCGCCCCAAAAACTCTTTTGGGGGTCGATTAAAGCAAAACCCCCTCTACTCAACAAAAGATACGTGCTCACCAAATTCCTGTCTGTAGGTCTAATAGTTCAAAAACAGGGATTTTTATCTATAATGCAGCGGTTTTCTAACTGTGGGGCGTGATAATCCTACGTAGGAGGCGTGAGCACATCAAAAAGTCTAAGATAAAAGATTATTTAAAAAAATTATTAATTTACTGAAAGGAAGTAAAACAAAATATATTCTGACGTAAAAAAAAAATGAAATACACATTTACACTAATATAATATACTTATAAATGTAACAGACCTGCACAATGTATTTGATAATTTTTTTAAAAACTTTAAAAAGCAACAAAAAATTTTGCAATAGCCATGAAATTGCAGAAAGGAGGTCGGAGATCGGGGATGAACACGTTGTCAGTGAAACCCTAGGTATGCAAATATCGGGGAAAAAAACGTCAGAAACGATGTGAGCTCGCAAAACGCGTGATGTCGGGGGGCGCTCAACGGAGAATAAAATGATGAAGGACGGAGACGCAATTCCATATTCGCTGCAAATGCCAGTGGGGGTTCGTGAAAACAGAAAAAATCCCGGACGACTTCACGGTTTGGGAAAAATGGGGGAAACTGGAGGGGGGGGGCGTACTGTCTGGTGTAGCCGGTTCGGAATCAACAAAGTGTCGTTTCCGCGCTTGGAAACGTTCCCAAACCACTGGGGCGCTGTTAGAAAGGGGTTTATGGGGTGGCCGCCGGGACGCAACGGGGGTGGCCCATATATATCCCGCGGGGGGAAAAGGGGCGACAGCAGTCAGCAAGCGCCATTGCTCCAGAAACTCTGCAGCAACGGGTCGACAAGTGTCGTGGTTTACTGGGCCCAACGCCTTCCAAAAGGGGCCCGTTCCCCCGTCCCGAACCCGCCTCCCCTTGAAAATTGGGCCACCGAACCCGTTTACAGTGGGCCGAGGCCAAAAATGACAACTGTCAATGGTCGTGTCCTCTTTAGGATGAGAGTCGGTTCAGTACCAAAACGTTCTCAACACGTTTTGATTTGGAGCGGGGCCCGGTTTTTTCCCAGTAACATCAAGGAAAAACACCGTTACGGTGGCCCTGGGATTTTTGATAAGGGGGAGGCATTATGCTGAACGGGGCGAACTAAAATTTCCCGGCAAAGGGGGTTGTAACCGGGGATCTCTTTGTGAGGAGGTTTTCCCTTTTTTCCCCATGTACGCCCTTTTCCGAGGTCCCAAAACCCCCCCAATTTTTAAATTTTTATGGATGACAATGCACGGCCACACACCCACATTTTTTGCGGGTTGAAGAGCTGCGGGAAAGGGGAATTGAAGATATCACTCAATGGTTATCCAGCGTGCTCCCCAGTTTAAAAACCATGGGAACATGTGTGGGATGTTTTTGGGGAACGTATTCCCCGGGGCAAAAAAATCGGGAGAAAAACCAACAACTAAACCCGGGAATTTTGATTGAAATGGGCTTTCCCTACCTAAAAGAAATGTTGCCCACCCTGGTTCTGGTATGCGGATCGGTGCGAAGCAACCATTGTAGTAAGGGGAAGGCATAAAACCCTTTGGGGAACATCTGCTTTTGTTCTTCCTTTGGAAAACAATCATGGTCACGATCCCTTGCTTTTTAATAAATCTTGTTTTGTTTGTTCCATACCGTATGCGTTTTTATTCCTTTTTCAGCGCCGTTTTGTCACCCTTTTACGTACATAATACTTTTTCCCTAAATTAAAATTTTCCCTTGTCTCTCAAGGTTTTTTTTCTTTTAAAGTTATGGAAAATAAACCCACCTGGGGGCAATTTTTGCACACCCGGGTTGTAAAATTTTGGGAAAAAGGGTTTTAATAAATACTAGGTTGGAAATGTGGAAATGTATACAAAATACTTCTTTTTTTTCAATGCAGAAAATTTCTCATTCCCCCAAAAAAAATTGATGGGGTGATTTATTACTAAATTCCCTTTTTTAACCCGAAACTTGATGAAAAAATCTAAAAAGATTTTTTCCCTTGGTATTTGGGGAAACCTTTCTGTATCAAAGTTACTTGTGTACTTCGCATTTCTAAAATTTAAAAAATTTTTTTTAATTTTTTAAAAATTTTAAAAAATTAGTTTTGGGGAAAGTAACATGATACTTATTTTTCCAAAAATTAAACCCAAAATTAATATATTTTTTAAAAGTCATATTCAAAATTTAATTTTTCTTTCAAAATTTATTGGGTTTTTATAATCAAGATCTTTTTTTGTAGATTAGAAATTTTGGGTATCAAATTTACGTTCAGAACCGTGTTTTTAAAAGGAAATAAATGGATAATTTTCATGTTTTGGTGTCATTAGACCCAGGATACATGTAAAAAATTTTTTTAGGACATTTTTGGCAAAAAAGAGTTATTTAAATACAATATTTCGGCTAAAAAAATTTTTTTAGAATAACCTTTTTTTAAAATGCTCTTCTTTCGTGAAAAAAGGCCCATTATAATAATATTTTGCCTGTGTATAAACTCAGACCCCCCCTATACCAAAAGGCTCAGCTATGATTTTTGAAAAAATTTACATTCTTTTTGGGTTACAATCATTTGAAATAATTATCGGCGTTTTTTTTTTTTTAAAATTTCTCCCCACCTATTGTCGTAAAAAGGATAAACCCCTTTCTAAGTTATATACTTCCTTCTAGTTGAGGCCCATGCAGAGGTCTGAGCTTTCAGGGAAAAAATATTATTATAAAAAAAGCATTTTTTTTACAAAGGGGGACTGTTTTTTTTTTAAAAAGGGTCATTCTATGTTCATTTTTTTCAAAAAATTTTTCCCAAAAAAAATTTTTTTTTGTAATACTATTCAAAAAACAATTTTATATACCTTTTTTTTAATTTAAGTGACACTAAATATCATAAATATTTTCCATTTATAAACCCCTTTTTCAAAATCACGGTTCCAAACGTAGTCGGGTAAACAACTTAAAAAATTTTTATTATTGCATGCAATGCATTATTATTGTATAAGGGGAGGGGAAGCGATGAGAAATATGATTGAATATTGGGTCGCATGTAATGAAAGTTTGTGAAGCATTGTATACTGGTTCCCTTATATAAGTAAATAGTAGTGACTAAATATTATATTAATTTGATAAATGGATTCATGAGGGGTTAAACAAACAAAGTGGGGTTTTTGGGGGGCTAATAGTTCGAGGAAAAATTTTTTATTAAATTTAAAATATATTTTAAACTTTAAAAATTTTCTGTTCTCGTATCTAAGTCAAAATGCATTTTGCCCCACTAAACACTTCGAACGTAAATACCCCGGTTTTCCAAAATTAACCCAAAAAAACAAACCAAAAAAACTGGCGTGGTGAACCAAAACCCCATTCGTATTGAAAATTTAATCCCAAAGGGAAATGGAGGGAAATTTCGCAAAACTTAAAGGGGGAATATGGGGAAAAACTATTTTTTCCCACTGTGGCATGTGTATCATTTCCTATTTTTTTTCTATATCACACACAATTCTTTTTTTATTGATTTCAAAGCAAGGTATGACAAATTACCACGGAAAGGTTAAAATAATTTTTCATAGCGTTTTGATATAAAGGGGAAAAAATTTAAAAATTATTTTTTCCCTTTACAAAATGTCAGGATACATGATTAATACCAACTTTAACGTGGATATCGATACGTTTTAGTAATTAGGATTTGAAAGTATTTCTCCAGCATTACGTATTCAGTTTATTCTTCAATACTTTGAGTATTACTCATGTTTGACAATTTATAAAAGGGACTTTAAAATAACTAGTACTCGTTATAATGAGAAAGTAAAAACACAGCTTTTGGCAAATGAATAGTTATTATGGTACGTAATCAATATGTTTTAAGGTATCCGACTACGTTCGGAACCGTGATAAATAGTACTCGTTATAATGAGAAAGTAAAAACACAGCTTTTGGCAAATGAATAGTTATTATTACGTAATCAATATTTTTTAAGGTACCAACGTTCGGGGTTTGTTTAAAAAAGGAAAAAAATTTCCGTTTTACTGTCACTCAGATTAGAATACATGCAAAAAAATTGTTTAAGGACATTTTGAAAAAAAATTTTTAAAATAAAATTTTGGCAAAAAAAACGTAAAATAATCCTTTTAAAAATGTTCTCCTTTTGTGAAAAATGTTTTTTTTAAAAATATTTCACCTGTATTACCCAAACCTCTCTACAGGGCTCAATTAAATTTTTAAAATAATTTAAAGTGGGTTTATCCATATTTTACGACAACAGAGGGGAATTTTTAAAGGAAAAAAGCTTTTAATTATATATATATATATATATTATTTCAATTGGTGGAACTCTGAAAATAAGGGTTTTTTCAAAAATTCTGGTTGACCTCTTTAGAGGTTGAGCTATTTCAAAAAAATATTATTATAATAGAAATTTTTCAAAAAAATTTTGAAAAAGTTAATTCAAGTTAATGTTTTAAAATATTTTTTTAAAATTTTTTTAAAATTAAAAAATTTTTCTTTTTCTAATGACTAAATATCATGAAATTATCCATTTATGTTTTTTTAAAATCAGGGTTCAACTAGTGGGATCCCTTAAATGTTTTTACCAGTTTACTTAAAAACTCAGGTTCCGACAAAGACAAATTGTTAACATCATATTTTCCTAGGTGATCATCTAATTATTTTGAAAAAATTTTTTCATTAATTAATGTTCTATATGGGACTTTCAAACTTTCAATAACAAATTTTTTAATCATAATTTCCATCCCCCCCCATTCTTACAATAACAGAGTATTGAATGCAATAAAAATGTTCTTTGACGTTTATGTTACGATACGACTTTAATTATAAACCTTACACATTATAAAGATAAGTTCTGTATATGGCAAGTCCCTGGGAAGCGCTAGAAATTATTTAACATTTTAAATTTAGTATTGGTAAACTATTTATCAAAAACATTTTACACTTCTAATACATTTATAAGTATATTATATCACTGTAAATGTGTGTTTAATTTTTATTATGTCAGATTGTATTTTTTTTGCTTCCTTTCAATAAGTTAATACTTAATTTAAATTTTTTATTTTCAACTTTTCAAAACGCTTGCTCTTCCCATGTAGGGATATAATGCTCCTTTGGAGGGGCGCACACCACAATTTGAGAAACGCTGTTTTACATGCACTATTATTTATTACTTTAAATCTCGTTATGCCAAGACTCAACTCCTTTACATATATTACTAGGTTGTAATGCGTGAAATTTCCTATTTCCACCAATGCGTTTTTGAGATTTTTTTTATATATTCATATATTATATATCATTTTAAGGCCAAGACCTTTTTCTATAGTATTTGAAATATTTCATTAAAAATACTGTAATTTTTCTACAATTTTAGATGTTAATCATATTATGAATTCTCGAGATATTAGGGTATTATTTTTGTTTGAGCGAAGAGTGATCATAATGCTGCAGCAGCTGCCCGAAACATCAAGCCGCATTTGGAGACGGCTCAGAAACCGTATCATGCGACGTTGGTACGCAAAGTTCAAATTTGGTAACGAGAGTCTCACAAATGAAGCCAGGGTAGGCCGGAACAATTATGGACATTAAAGTCCTTCGAACGATAGTAGAACACAATTTCGGCAATACTGTTTGAGACTAAGCCAGTGCTTCTCAAACTTTCAATGTTTGCGACCCAAATTTCAATCATAAGTTTCATGGCACCCCACCCCTCCATACAATAACAATGTATTGAATTCAATAATAAAGTACTTTGGTGCTAAAGCTACCAATACCATTTTAATTATAAACTATATAAAATATCAAGATAAGTACTAGATTTTGCATATAATTTTGTACAAGCCCATGGGGTCAGTAGCATTTATTAAAACTTGTTCTGAACTTCATATTGTTTAAATTAATGATCAAATACATTATGCAGTACTGATACATGTATATAAGTATATTATATCATTGTAAATGTGTATTTTTTATTATCTTAGAATGTATTTTATTTTGTGATTCCTTTCAGTAAATTAATAATTTTTTAAATGTTTTACTTTCAACTTTTCGATATGCTCACGTCTCCCTGGTTGGATTATCGTGCCCCTCCTGGGGGGAGGGCACCCCACAGTTTGAGAAACACTGAACTATGCTGAAGAACTAGGCATAACTCCTACAGCCACTTCTCGTCACCTAAAAATGATTAGCGAAATTAAAAAAATGGATAAATGGGTCCCTCGTGAATTAAACGAGTGTGAGAGAGAAAGAATAAAAGTAAACGAACGAACAAACAAAGAAATAAAGGTTTTGAAACATTTTGGTCTTCTTCGTAACCAAAATGATCCGTTTCTCAACGAACTGTGACGTGCGACGAAAAGTGGATTCTGTGTGACAATCCGCGATCTTTCATCGCAATGGTTGGATGCCGACAAAGCTCCACAACCCGAAACCAAAACTCCTTTAAATGCAGGTTTTGGTGACTGTTTGGTGGTCCTCAGTCGGTTTGATTTCCCGTAGCTTTCTAAAACCAGATGAACCATCACAGCGGATAAGTATTGTAATGAAATCGATGAGAAATGCACCAGAAACTTGCACATAAATAGCCAGCATTGGTCAATAGGAAAGGTCCAATTCTTTTTCATGACCATTCTATACCTCATGATTCAATGACCACTCATCAAAAATTCAATCGCTGGGCTGCGAAACTCTAGACCCCCACCATGTTCACCTGATCTCTCATTTACAGATTATTATTTTTTCAAACATCTGGATGACTTACTCCAGGAGAAATGCTTCAGAAATCTAAGGGATGCTGAAACGGCATTCAACGAGTTTGTCGACTCCAGAACACTAAATTTTCTGACACCGACATAAAAAAAAACCCTTGTTTCCCGTTGGCAAAAATGTATTGAAGCTAATGGTTTATAATTTGAATTATAAAGGTTGTTCTATAAAAAGATATACTTATTTAATGTAGGCCGTAAAAATTGGACATTTCATATGTTGCAACCTAATATTAATGTGTACTTTTGAAAGAGGATTTTAAAAATTTTATCCAATATTTTCTTCCATTTCTGATTTATTTTGTAGAGTATGATAATGACAGATTATTATGGGATGTTTAAGCATGTTTATAGAACGTTATACGTTTTAAAAACCTAAGAAAACACACACATATGTTCTAGTTTATGTTTTGCAACTAATTTTACATTTATGCCGCATTATTGATAAATGCGAAGCATTCAGGAATGTATAGAAGTTTAATATCTCTCTACAAAGACTGAAAATCTTACACTTACTGATAAAGTCACTTACATCACTATTAAAAAGAGTAGAATGATACTTAAGTGATAATATGTTATATTTTATTTAGCTGTATTATTTTAAATGTAATGTCTTATAAATTGTTTGGTTTAGATGTTATATCTTATTTTATTAGTTTTTTTAGATGTTATATGTTTTATTTAGATGTTATTGTTTTATTTAAAAAAATTATACTTACGAATGAACACATTTTGACACACACGCTTCTATGAGTAATAATAAACTAATAATAATGGCTCAGTGGATAGTAGTAGTGTATAGCGCTTCCATGCCACAGGTTCGGAGTTCAAATCCCGGGCAAGGCAAGGTCGACTCAGCCTTTCATACCTTCAGTGTGTCGATAAATGAGTACCAATCTTAGTTGGGAACTGAACACTGGGGGTTTTGCATCAGACTGATCACTTAACCGAAACATTTGCGCGTCTAAGGTCACTTAAACTGAGATAGGCACAATAGGTTTTGGCCCTCATGGGCAGTTGCGCCACTGAATTCAATTCAATTGCAATGGAATTTATTTGTGTTATGCTTACAAGTTATTTTTATTTTCTAGGTACTGCTAAAAGCCAATGGCACGTGGTCAACAAAACAGTGCTGGACTGACACGAAAGAAAAGGACGAAGGATTAGGCCCTAGACGTTTAGATTTTTTCTCAAGACTGTTTTTTCCGTCTTCTTTTTTAATATTTGTTATCGTTTATTGGAGATACTACAACTGAAAGCGTTTTGTAAAAATCGAATTCCCACGCTTACAATGTAAATTTATTTCACAATTGTAACATAACTTATTCTGTTTTCCGCAAAGAATGAATGTACAGGGTACCCCGAAACTCAACATCAAGTAGTTAAGGGGTGAAAGACAGAGGGGGGAGGAGTCATGACAGTTCTGGAAAAAATAAACCCATTTCAGTTGATTAAGTGCTGACTGACAAATTTTTGAAAATGTGGAAAACTGACACTCTCCATCACATTGTTAAGTACTATGATCACACATTTCCCAATGGGCTCAATTTCCGATGACCACATGATAAAGACAAACATGTGTTCTCCATTGAATTCAAAACAGACATTAAACTAGTTGCACTTGTTGTTCTATTTGTAAAATTTAGATGAAATTTCAAATTTCATAATTGGGTCAAGATGTTCAAATGCTAGGAAAAAAAATTCTTCAAAAGATTTTAAAATTAAAACAATATTCTTATATATTGTGCATGTATGCATTTTGCATACTTATGTGCGTTATTAATGTTGAGAAATATGTACTTTTGTAAGAGAAAATATCTGCAAAGAGCAAAAGTTGGCAACAAAGAAGCGCATGAACTGATTAGCTGAAACCACATGTTTGTTTTTATCGTGTGTCTATGACGTCACATGAGTTTTTGAACTGATTGGTTAGAAACGAGCGCGCGCAAGTGGTTGTCATTATCATGCTACTATGACGTCACATGAATTTTTTCTCGAACGTGATCTTACGTAGTTGGGCAATTAATCAAAGTCACAAGCCGGGCAAAACACTTGTGATACCCTCCGCCCCGGGGATATCATCTCTTCATCCACGCGACCTAGATTTGAGGAAAAAGATTGATCCCGAATTCTCCAAATAAATCAAATTTTTTATTTTTTTCTTTTTCATCAACCAACACAAATCTTACTAAGGGGTATAATCAGGATTGATATGTAATTCAAAAATTTTAAGTAAATGCGCCCCGGAATCCTAATCATATCTTTATGAAAACTATTCTAAAATCTATCCCTAGATTCCTTAACACACTAAAGTCCGTTCTATAATTACACTTCTATAATTAATATCTTACCAATATCTCACGGTGATCACCATCTCAGTTTTCTGTCTTTCTTCTATTCTTTTCTTCTACTATTCATCTACTATTATTCTTCCATTCTACTACTATCCAACTTCTATTCTCCTACTATCTTACTAACACTATCTTACTAAAGTTCCAACATATATCTATTAACTAATCTGCATATCGAGGTTTCTTCTTGAGAGGATTGGATTGAAATAATGCCATTCTGGCCCCAAAGATTCCCCAAGAGGATCCGTAAGAAAATCCGATAAAGCCCCGTCACACACTTTGCTGGTTTAGTTAAAATTAACGTATGTTGCTTGAGTCGGGGTTTGTAAAAATGATGTCACCTAACTTTTTGGGTTTTTATAAAGAAGAAAAAAAAAAAAGTTACACGTACTATTCTGGGCAATTAGTTCAAAAGATAAGCAAGTTTCTATCTATAACAATTATTTCCATTTTTTTAAAAGAGGATTTTCATTTCAAAAAACTTTATCTTAAGTGTGCAACTCAAATTAAGCAATAATTTAAAAAATAAAACAGAAAACATTTCTGTAATACTTTAATGAACAAAATGTTCGAAGTGTGTTTGCCTTCTACATGAACGCAGGCTCTACATCTTTTTAAAAGTGGTCGCTTGATGAGTCGTGAGTAATTGGCTGAATTTATTTCTTCCAATGCTTCATCTATCATTTGGCATAGGCCAGTTACATTTTCGAGTTGTTTAAAAGAAATCAGAATGCAAACAAAATACGTTAACACTTAAGTAAGTGATGTGAAATTTTTCAAAATTTTTCCCAGAACCGACATGTCCCTCTCCTTTTTCACCCCGTTACCACTTGACCTTGAATTTTGGGACACCCTGTATATAGGTATATATCAGTATATTCGAGACTTTCATGTAATTTATACAATATGATACCATATGTGTTCATAATATCTTTAGTTTATTTAATATCATTGTTGAATTGTGGAAACATGAGTTATTTTTTCCATTAAAATTATTTACTAGCATTCAAATTAGCTTTATTTCCTGGTAATTTATATATTATGACTTTAGTTTTACATATAACAGGCGTTATTTTATTGTATGTGATGAGTTAATAAAGGTAAAAAATTGCAGGAATGAAGCTAATTCCGATTAACACTTACGAGATAATCACTTTAACATGAATCAACTAATTAATTCCAGTTGTTTAATACCAGCTTAATTTCAGCAAAATTACCTTTAGGAATCACGATGTAAACATTAATCAAGTTTGTTGTTGGGCTTTTATTTTTTTAATAGGAAATTTGACTATATATTTTAAAAGTCGCTATACGGTGTTACATCAATCGTTACTGAGTGAGACACATTCTAACTAGAAAAATTTCAAATTTTATAAATTAATAATTTGTTTAATGAGGGGCTTTGTTTCTTTCTGAGAGCCGTGAATGATATATTTTTTGAATCAAATTAAATTTATTTACGTATAAAAAAGAAAGAAATGCATAGTCTTTACAAAACAGCATTATAATAATTTTTTGAGAAATTATTGTGGCTTTTCAAAATAATATCAGCAGAAAATTTTTATACTTAATTTTTACACCTTTGACCAATTTTGGTATGCTGAAAAACATCGCCAAATCAAGAAACGTCACCAGAGGCAGTCATCGTTTCTACACATGGGCGGGAAAAAAAAAATTCCGCTCATATTCCTTCCGTATTAGTTTTTCGAGAAACAAATTGTCGAAGATTCAGAAGAATTAAATATTGTAAAAAAGTACACACCCGAAATAAATAAAAGATCTAATGATAACTACAATACTTAGGTGGCCAAAATACCGTAATTTCATTCAAAATCCCGAGTCGAATTATATTGACATCGCACTACAAAGCTACACGAGTACTATTGGAGAAGGGCCTTGTAAATTAAGAATTTTAACCATAATCAAGTGATGAGGGTTATGCTTGAGCTGGCAGCCTCCTCTTCAAACTACTACACCACGCCAATGGTGAGGCAAAACAGATTTAGCGTGCATTAATGCCTCCACAAATTCGAAAATGCTTTGATCATGCTCGAATCAAAGAGCATTAAACCAGTTTTTGGCAGATTCCGTAGAGGACATTTGCATCAGCCCCCTGTACCCGGCGGGTCTTCAGCGGTACAAGACTCGAACTCGTGACACATCAATCACGATTCCATGACACTGATCTCTAGGCTACCGCGGCCACCTTCTTTTTATAGAACCTGACTCATAAATTCACATAATTTCGAATCTTAATGCCCCCGGGCATTCTACCGGGTGTTTCAAAAGTCACGCACATCAACCTTTGTGGTTGAGTTTTAAAGACAGATGAATTATGTTAACAAACAGAATAAAGGACAAAAACAAAGGTTGAACGGTTATCCGTATTATCAGGTGTCAGACATGGTAAAATAATAGTAAAGGTTCAAAATGATGTCCGTTTTCCTGGACACACAATCGAACTCTTTTTACCAGATTAATTGATACTTTACGAAGAGTGTGAGAAGTAATGCTCGATATTTCATGAGGGATGTCACTCTTAAGTTCATCAAGCGTATGGAGATCATTCCTGAAGATGACATTTTTCAGATATCCCCAAGAAAAAGATCCTGAATTGACAAGTCCGGTAAACGAGGTGGAGAGTCCTTTGGTAATGACACGATCATTGAAAAATTCAGTTAAAACTTCCATGCTGTCCCGTGATGTGTGACACGTTGCACCGTTTTTCTGGAACCAAGCGTACCTTTCATCACTTTCAACAAGGATTTGAATTTCGCAATGATGTTTATGAAGACGGATGGTCTTTTCAATGGACTTCTTTGTAAAGTGGTCTCCACATCTGCCACTTTCGTTTTCACAATGGACGCTCTACCCGATCGCTTCCTGTCTGCAACCGATTCAATGTCACGGAACCGTTGCACTAAAAGTGTTATCGTTAATGCATTTGGGGCTGTTTCACCTGGATGTTTCTGCTGAAATGCATTTATCACACGGCAATGAGATTTTATAGCGAAATAAAATTCCACGATGTCTATTATTTTCTCTTAGAAAAACATCTTGCACCTCCCTTTGTGTTCAACTGACTACAACTAACAAGTATTTTGAAACTGATGCCTGATACGTCCAAAACTTCTTATGATGGAGCACCTGCTGCCATCTAGTGACAAAAATCTAAAAATTCTCTTTTGGATTTTAAGCAACAAGGATTACTGTGTGGATGTGTGTAACTTTTGAAACACCCGGTACTATGTTTCTTATTTCGTCATTTTGCTAAATTTCTTGGTCTTAAAGGTACTTGCGTATTATACCGTATTTTGGAGAATATTCAATTGTGTTCGCTTGCATAGAGACGAGGTCGGAAATTTTAATCTTTTTTCCAAATACGACAATTTATTGGTAGCTAAGTAATATACCCTTGGTGGCTAAGAAACATCAAATAAAAAATTCTTTGAGAGGATGGGCTGTTTTGGGCTGAAAAATGACGAGAATGGGCTATTTCCTTTCCAAAGATTAAAAATATTGAAAGAATAGCAGATACAGTGTTCCAATATTCATTCATTGTGTTTAATAACTAGGTATCAGTTCGAATTGATTCTAAATTAACGTCACTCTCAGAAGGAACTCGACTATTGGCAACGAGCCTCTCAACTTTGAGCCAAGATCAAGTGACGTGGACAATACTGGTGCTCTAGCAATTCAATTTCAAAATTCCACATCGTAGGGAAACAAATACTGTGTTCCAATATTGTTTTATTGTGTTTAATAACTAAGTATCAGTTAGAATTGATTTTAAATTAACGTCACTCTCAGAAGGAAATCAAGTATGTGGCAATGGAAGCTTCTCAACTTTGAACCAAGATCAAATGACGTGGACAATACTGGTGCTAGCAATTCAATTTCAAATTCACATCGTGAAACAGTGAAACTGCTTTATATGTCGCAGAAAATGATGAGAAGTGGGACTTTTAGTAAATCGCTATGGGAGATGATCAATTCATGCAGATGTTAAAATAACGTCTCTTTGGGGTCATTTCCCGCAGATAGAGGTGATTGATCAAATCCCGAACTGTTTTAGTGAGGAAATGATAAAGCTAGAACAGTCAGAGCCATTTTTTAAAGATATTTGGTTGATATTTAGGGGATCGATAGTACTACCTGTATGGTTAGGAAGTGCAAGGACTCGATCCCCCAGGTGTTATCGATCCCCTAAATATCAACCAAATATCTTTAAAAAAAATGGCTCTGACTTGTTCATTTTATCATTTCACTAAAACAGTTCGGGGATTTGATCAAATCACTTACTTAAGGGAAATAACCACAAAGAGACATTATTTTAACATCTTGCGTGAATGATCATCTCCCTTAAGGATTCGATGAAAGTCCTAATTTCAGTATTTTCCTGCGACATATAGATCTCTCTTATAGAGCGAGGGGGAAGGGCTACACTCTAAAATATATACGTCGCTGAAACATACTTCCTACAAAAAAGTAGTTTTATACATGAAATTTATTTTAGGTAATAAACTCAACGAATTGCTGTTTATAAACAAACCAATCTCATTCTCAAAAATGCTTAAACAACATTGCTAAAAAAAATGAGGCCCTATAAAGCGTTAAGGGATATTTTTTTCATAAATTAAAATTAGTTAAAAATTGGAACAAAACTTCGCTTTGAATGGTACTTACCTTTTGGTAGATTTTGTTACCTTCATGATTTTTAAAAAATATGCTTTAATTTTACGGAAGCCACAATACACACTGAGTTCGTATAGTAAACGTGCTGCCATCTATTACTAATAGTTTTAACTTAAAATTAGAATTATGTTATTTTTAGGATAATTTATGTAATTTTCACTATGGATGTTGATGTTATATTAGTTATGGATGAAAGTTGAAAAGGTTTTGTAAAGGAAGGAAATTTACATAAAAGTAATGAGAATGCTTAAAAATATAAATAGGATGAAAAAATGAATATGCATCTTAGAATAAGTTTACGAGTAATATTTATTAAATCAAATAATATTTTTATATTGTGTTTTGGATATTATTCATTATAGTCAACAATACTCAAAATACTCTTTCTATTAAATTAATAATTCATAGTAAAGTAAATTATAAACTTTTTATGGAAAATTAACATTTATGCTAATAATTATTTTAATAACAATTAAATATAGTAAGAGTGTGATAAAATAATAATAGAATAAAAATTGGCCACAGCATAAGAATACTTGCCAAGAACACATACATAGAATACTTAGAATATACATTTAGAGTGGTATATATGTTTTTGTATTTTATTTGGTTTTAGTATAAGAGATTCAGAAATAAAGTAATATTTTTGAGGATTTGAAATAGATTTCTTTACAATTTGATGTGGTATTTACTGTGGAACTTTATAATATACTTGTTTGCTCAAGCAGAAAAGCTGTAATGAAGATTTTGAACTCGAGAATCTTGTGCCACATATTGCTCAAGGGACTTTGTTTCTGTTTCGATACTCAGCATTTCTCGCAATTCTAAATTATTGATCTCTCTGGAGTGGGTAAAAAGTGAAAATTTCTAGGTTATTTTCCTGTTCTGTGTGAGGGCAGTGGATAAACATATATCACATATGAAACTTTAAAACCTAAATAAAATCTCTTTTTTTAGTACATTTGCGCTTTATTTATTCAGACGAGAAAAAGTATATACTTGGGACATTCGAGAAATTTTTTCACCGGTTAGAAATTTTATTTACAGTAATCAAAATACAATTTGTAGATTCACACCAAGAAAAACTGTTTCTAACTACCCATCAGAGGACACAAAATGTAAAAAAAGGTATTGTTTTGCCATTTGTATTGATTTTCATGCGATTTAGCTTCAATTAACGCATGTAGATAGACTAAATATCTACCACCCGCTTGGAGAAAATTTTTTTGTAATGTGACTAGCCTATGTTATGTGACCTATTAGCCACTGCACGTTAAGGGTTAAAGCAGAACAATATAGATGTAAAAGAGATTAGTGTGCCTAATGCGATGATGCACATTTCCTTAGAGCTTTAACTGAGTTTACTATGCAGCTATCAAGTGTTAGAACCTGATGCTAAATGATATACAGGCATAGTTTTTTTTCAATAACTTGCTGCAGCAAACTAGTTTTCCTGGAACTATGTGATTCTGAGGTTTATTTTTGTGTATAGCTCTTTTGTACATACCAGGATGATTCACCATCTATATATGAGTTTTTTGTCGGTTGACGCGTACTTACATTAAGGTGGCACAAATTGTAGTTTTCATTTTTTTTTTGTGCCTGTACATTGTCTTCTATGGAATTTCTGTAAAATTTTGTAGTTTCGTGATATTTTTTATCAATCAAGCTCTTCCTTGCTTTTTTTTATAACGAAGTCTCCTTCATTCTAATATGGTTCAATAACTACTTTTTTTTTCAATTTTGACGTTTATTTATGTTATTTTCTGCTAAAATTGGTAAGGATGTTAGTCACTATCACTCAATATGGAATTAAATCTCATTTTGCATTAATTAATTGATTATCTCCACATCATTAAGGCAGTATGCATTTCCATGGTTCCAAATGTTCAATCAAAATTCAATGTGTCCTTTTTATCATATGGGATACCTCAAACTATCGCCTTCCTTAATTCTCACACAATTCTAATTGCATTTTAACAATACTTCTCTCAAAATTAAGTATATCAATAAGTATAACTGATTCAGCCCTTGCTTTGAAAAGTGCCGACATGTAAGACACATCAATAATGTTTTTATTTTTTAGAAAGTCATCGACTTTTATGTAACCTTCTCAAGCTGATTGACATGATGTTCCAAGCATGTTTCTTTATATTGTTTTTTTTTACCAATAAATTATGTAGGCTGGGTAAATATATTTTTTTTATCCATTATTAGCATGTTTATCTAAAATAGGAAAAGTAAGCAAAGAATCACGGCCTTTACTAATGGATAAGAAGGCTCCAACCAGCTTGATATTTATATCATGAAAGCTTTTTACTTCTTCTTGAAAACTTGAGGAAAAGTTCCATGACTGTCACACAAGACTTGTATAAAAGTTCATTCCTTACAGAGTACCCTATGGAATGGTACTGTTCGTTAGCAAAAATTGTTTACTAAAAACTTTTTGCAATAATTCAGAAAACGTAGCTTGCGAGTTAAATTAATTTGCTTCGGGTTGGGAAAGGGGGTGGGTAGATGCACCCTTACTGCAAGATCCAGTTTCACCAGCTTTGTTTGTTTGACAGTAGAATGTAAACATGGGGCTTGATCATGGATGAGAGGATACCGAAACTACCCCATAGCTCAGTAAAAAAATGCATACATCCGATTTTTTGTGAGTGTGTTTGATAGAAAAGGTATTATAAAATTAAAAAAAAAGCAAAAAAGTACTTATATATATGACGGCCCGGGCTTAAAAAAAAGCATCATCTCTACAATAACTTTTTATTTTGCTTCAATCAATAAAATCCCAAAATGGGGGCCCTTTGGGGCGCAACCCGGAGAACATTAGCAACACTTGGAAAACCCGCTAAGCCTTTTCAGTATGCGTTCTTCTTCGTCAACGACGCTGGGGGTCATGGGGACCCCGGCACCTCCCCCAAAACTTAACATTTAATGGCGCCTGGGGAAGTGGGGTCCCTGGTGGTAGGAGGCAGTCTGATTGGACGTTGAGATGTTATGAGAGGGCGTGGCTATAAATACTTGGTGGGGAAATTTTTAGTAAAAAAGTTCATCTTTAGTGGTGGAAACTTGGCTTGTGATTGGGT
>BMAV01019671.1:3988-14084 GCA_019973955.1 Trichonephila inaurata madagascariensis
TACGCGGCGGGTCTTTAGTGGTACTGGGCTCGAACACGTGACAAGGCAAGCCACGGTCCGATACCTATACCACTCGGCTACCGCGGCCACCATTTGGTGGGAAAACACCTACAATAAGGAAGAGGTAACGACTTATCGATCTATCAACAGATTTGATGTCCAAACTCTAAATTAAGCAAGAAAAGCTCCTAAATTTTTTGTTGCAAATTCATACAAAATACTTACTATTCCTCTAAACATTTTAATGCCATTCAGAACAATGTGTATAAGTGAAAAATATTTCTTGGCATAAGTGGTTGCAAAAACAAAGTATAAAAATAAATTAAGCTTAGAATATGTAATGCGATTGCAGTTAATTTCAGTGGGCTTAGACTTCCAACGGTTTGTGTGAAAAAAATCAAGCACACATTCTAGTTACTAAACATAATGCATGGGTGGGTGAAACCTGGATCACAGATTAATATTATTAATTAGTAAATTATATTAAAAGTAGTTTAAAATTTTTAATAATCGATGCAATACTTTTTTTAATTGCCTGTACAAAAAAGTGTGTGTAGAATAGGGTTCGACAAAAATACTTTCTTGTTCTAGGGGTTTCGCAAAAAGACCTAGTTCTAGGGCAGTGGTGGCCAACCCGTGGCACGGTGCAGTTGTAACAAGGGCACGCAAAGACATACGGAAAAATTAAAAGAAATTTGAATACATGATCATAAATAATTTCTACAATTTTATTGAAGTGGGGTTGTCTCAGACAAAAGTCTCAAAATTTGGATCAAAATATGTTTGTGTGAATAAATGTTTTCTGCTATGAACATAATAAAATAAATATTACTCATATAACTAGCTGATGTGCACCTATAATAATCTAATTTTGTTAGCATCTGCAAAAGTTAATCCTAATAAAAATGACTTGGTAAAAAAAAGAATAATTCAAAAGCCACATTAAGTAAATACTAACTGTTTAATAATTTTTTAAAATTAAACATTTCAAGTTACTCATTTTTATTTTGTACCTAACTTAACTGAGTTTAACCTGTAAAAAGTTTCTTAACAATAAAACCTAAATTTGCACTTAATCTTATTTTTAAATTTCTTGCATTAAAAAAAAATGTGCTATTTGCGTAAAAATACCACAATAAGCCTATAAGTAACATTCTTTTTACTTTTCCATATTTGTTTGATGGGAATGTTAGAAGCGGCCCTCATAAATATTTTTTTATCAAATTGTGCTACTCGTCCCAAAAAGGTTGGCCACCCGTGTTCTTGGGGTTCTGTGAGTATAGAAAAAGATTGAAGACCACTTTTGCGGAATAACCCCACTATCAGTGCTAAAAATAGAGTCCCCCCTTCCCCCCCATTCCACAGCTGACATGTGCAAGTAATTCTTCCCGCCGTTTCTAAAATTCTAGCAAAAACTAACAGTCACCTGTTCTCAAGGTCACTTGATCGTTGCCTTTTCGAAAGGGGGAGTGGTTCATGGGGAGTGGTTACTTGACGTATGGTTTAGGGTTACTTTATTTTCTAACCCCCCCATTTTTTCATGTAAAAAAAAGCAGAATTAGTGTTTCTGAAGTGATTAAAGCCATTATTCGTGTAGCAAAATGTTCTTTTTCATAAAATACAGTATTATTAGTGTATATTTAAGCAGTTTATCAAGTAATTTTATTCTAAAGTAACTTTTTATAACTTTTATACTTAGATTGCATGCACGTGGCGCCAACTGCTGACTTTGTTATAAAGCTTGCCAAATATGGCGTCAAAAAATTCTGGAAGCAAGGATATATGTATTTTTTGTAATTTAAAAATTTTGTAGACTATTTCTGACATTTCTACAATTCAAGGCGGATTTATATGAGTAATTTACATTCTCAGCAAAAATTTTACGCCTGAATAATGTGATTTCGTTGTACTAAAGTACCCTAACCATTTCAGTACATTTGGCAGTCCCCCTTAAAATATTTGTATCATCTTATTACAATATTGGAAACATACATGCAGAGCATACTAAAAAGATAAATTTATTTACATTCTTCCCTGTACCTGAATAGAATCTTTTTTTAATCTGAAATGGGCACTTTTAAACTTCCGAATCTTGGACAGTTCCATCAATTATTAGTGCTAGTTGACCAACGCGCGAACTTGAAAACAGCAGCCATGTTGAATAGTTGGCGCAATGCATCATGGGAGAATTAGAAAACGCACCTCATTTATCCCCAAAGATCCTGGTCTAAAGAGGGAGCGAAAATTAGACCTGCATTTCGACCCGGTATTTTGCCGGGTCGTCGTGTAAACGGGTGCAAAGAGGATGCGATCCTGCATTTTGCCGATATTTTTCGTCCATGTAAACGGGGCCCTAGGTGCAGAAGTTTTCTATGAATTAATCTTACCTGGCCAGTTCAAGATGGAGGGTTCAAATGTTATTTTTCAAAACACTGTTTTCCGATTTGTTGTTTCCGGATCTACTTCAGAAGGGAAAGGCAAAGAACATTGTGGGGTTATTCAGGCTGCGGATTATCTAGAGCTTTCAATTAAGAAGTTTTGGGAAACCGAAAATGTAGAAATCGATTCTGTTAAAACCACTGAATTTGATATTTGTGAAGACCATTTTAAAAACACTCATTCGAGAGATGACCAGGAAAGACCAGGTGGCGATGCCACATTGAAACAAGATCCTTCGTGTCTTGGTGAATCCAAACAAACCGCGATTCAGCGATTAAACTCTTATATTGAGGGATGATTTTTTGTGAAATTTAAAGCAAGAAGCGAAGAAAAACACTCTCAAGAGAAGTCACAAATTCCGAAAAAGGAATGTGGAAAATTGAACTGATGTAATGTGAGAAAGTACACAACATTGTATCTTAACCTTTAAAAACTCGATGGTACATACCGAGTTTTAAAGTCCTTTTCTATTTAAGCAAATATATGTACACTACTGGTCACACAAAACGCAACACACTGAAGGAAGCATGTAAACCATGTGAAATTTACATCATGCGTTGACGGCGATGAAATATGCAAATCATTAGCATTATAGTGCAGACCCACATCACGGGCGACCGTAGCCCCACCCTCAAGCGCTATATAAGGGGAGAACAGATTGACGATTTCAAGTACGGCAATTGTTTTTTCATGCGTATGCGGTTTACCTATGCCTCGTGAAAGAGACATCAAGCGTCTTTTGACCAAGTTTCTGAATTCGACCGAGGAAGCATAGTAGGCTATATGGATTGCGGATTATCCTTCAGAAAAATGTGTCAACGTATTGGACGGAACCAAGCAACTGTGATGCGGATCTGTCACCACTGGATACAGGACGGAACGACGGAGTCTATCGCACCCACGTCGTTGCACCACTGCCCATGATGAGGGGCGGATTGTGCGCATGGCAGTTATGGATCCTGCAGCCACATCATGAACCATAGCACAACAGATTCAGTCTGTTACGAATAATTCGGTGGCCGCTCGTACCATTCGCCACCGTTTGCAGAGGAGCGGAATGTCCGCAAGCCATCCATTGTTTCGTTTACCCTTAACTGGAAACCACAGGCATTTGCGCCACTAATGGTGTGATGAACGGCGGATATGGACAACGGAATGGAACGAGATTGTGTTTACTGACGAATCCTACTTCTGCCTGCAACATCACGACAGTCGTATTCGAGTTTGGAGACATTGTGGTGAGAGGATTTCACTTCCGCATCCCTCTAGTACGCATGCCCGGTACACTGAACAGCCAGCGTTACATCTCTGAGGTGTTGGAGCCCGTGGTCCTCCCATACATTCAGTACTTGCCACCAGCCATATTCCAACAAGATAATGCGTGACTACACGTGGCACGCAATGTTCAAGTGTTCTTTTTTGCCTCTCAGATTGAATTGCTTCCTTGACTTGCTTGTTCACTTGATCTATCGCCAATCGAACGCGTGTGGTCCATGCTTGCACAACGATTGGCCCGGGATACACCACCCACTGCTATACCAGATGAACTTTGGCAACATGATATGGAAGTCACATGGACTGCTGTATCCCAAGAATACATCCAAAGCCTCTTTGATTCTATGCCGAGGCGTGTTGCAGCGGTTGTAGCCAACAATGTCAGCTACACTAACTGCTGATTTTCTCATAGTATACTCGTCAGAAGTGGCTGTAATTTTAATCGTTTGATCTTTGCACAATATGTTATCTGCCAAATAAATTTCCCTGAGATGTTTCTGGTCCTTCTTGGTATTGTATTTTGTGTGGCCAGCAGTGTTGATCTAAAAACATAATAATTGATTACTCTAAATAAACGGGAAAATTAATCCCTTTCTGAAAAGTTGAATTCTAATTTCAACCTGAATATAGAAATCTTTTTGTAAGATAATACCAGGAAACCATTTATTGTATTCCAGGACAGCTAATTTGCAAAATAAATCTTCAATTACTGGCAACAAACACATCTCGTTAAAGTGTGGTAGATCATACTACTTTAAGAAATACAATGAAGTGCCACAGAATTAGGGACGGCAAGGACTATGCAAATTGTGTAGCACTGCGCATTATTTATGCGCAAATGAGAGTGCTGTGGTAACTTCATGTATAGCACGTACTGTGGTTGTTCTGAATTAGTTGTTGGAATTGTCAGTATGGGTAAACTGCCTGATTTAGACACCTTTGATCACGGACAAATCTGGATGCGCGACGCATGAGCTATTCGATTTCCAAAATTGTCAGACAGCTTGTGGTTTCAAGGTCGACAGTGTCAAGAGTATACTAAGAATACATGAATGGTGGACAAAAAACTAGCAATCGGGAAAACTTCAAAGGACAATTAGCCTTGACAGTGCGTGGTGAGAGCCAAACATTACCTCAAATTACCACCCAGTTGAATGACGGTGCCAGTCGTAGAGTCAGTGAACGGATTGTGCAACGCTCGCTTCACCGTATGGGTTTCGGGAGCCGTCGACCTACGGGAGTTCCATGGCTCAATGCTCGCCATCGGGCTGCACGTCTTGCATGGGCAAGAGAGCACAGATACTGGAGTGTAGAGGACTGGAAACGAGTAGCATGGAGTGATGAGTCTCTATTCCGACTACTTAACGCCAACGGGAGGCTGAGAATATGGCTTCAGGCTCATGAAGTCATGGATCCTACATGCCAGGTTGGAACTGTATAAGGACATGATGGCTCAATAATGGTCTAGGGTATTGTTGTAGGGCGAGTAGCATGGAGTGATGAGTATTGATTCCGACTACTTAACGCCAATAGTGTGACATCTCTCGCGTTCTTCTTCTAACATAACTCATACGTTCTTTGACGGCCACGATTAATGGCAAAACTTTTCCAACCCAATACCAAGAAGAGAAACAAAGCAACAATGCAAAAAAAATATACTTTAACAGGATAGAAAGTTTAGTGAGAGTGGGGATGGCAATCTTAGAAAAAGCTTAGTGTGGAACAGTTCGGAACAAGTGTTTAGACGGCCTACTCACAAGGAAGAAGGAAACGCCCACCTTCGATAATAATATTTATAAGGAGGAGTAATTGTACATGAGTACATCTATCTATCTACAAGTAGCAGAATAGATGAGTCTTCAACCAAGGTAGGAGGGTTACTTTCTAAACGATAGTATAATATAGAAAGCGAGATTAGGCAGATAATTAATTATATTTAGGATAAGTGATCTAGTTGTGCGATCTGACTTAAATATTCGGCCTACTTTGTGGTTTATTCTCACTTAATATAAGTTTTTTCATTATATATAAGTAATTTAAGTTAAATTCTTAATAAAAGTTGTATTAAGAATTAAAGAATGTCTCATCCTTCCGATAAGCCCACACCTCCAACTTACGCGGACCCACCACGTCATAGCTATCGACAGATGGCTATGTTACATTGGCGCCCGAACAATCATAATTCTGGGTTAGGTAATGCAGGAGGATTTGGTATATTACCTGAAATGTGTTTTTCCGGGTCTGAGAATATCACGGAGTTCCTTGAGACAATAGATAATCAAATACAGTTACTTGAAATCCCAAGTAATCTGTCATCTGCTTACTTGAAAAGTCATCTCAGGGGAAGGGCTCAAGATTGGTACTCAATATTTGGATCGGTGCTAGTGCAAGATACAGCTACGGATTTCGCGCAGCTCAAGGCTGAATTAGCGAAAGCTTTTCCCGCAGTCAAAAATAAGAAAGAATTGGAGGCTAGGTTTTTCGCGTCACAGCAGGGAAGAAATCAGGAACCAACAGACTTTGTGTACGATTTACTAAAAGTTCATAAAAGTTTAGAGGTAGGGATGTCGCAGGCGGAATTGGTTGATCACATTTGTGTTAGACTCGAACCACAAGTCCAGGACTACGTGGAAGTTCGCAATCCGCAGAACACCGTACAACTTTTGGAAATATTGGCTAAATTTGAAGAGAGGTATTCTTACAAATTAAAAAGGGGTTCAAAGAATAGTGATAATGTGGAAAGACGAGGTCAAAACGCGCATAGGATGCCTAATTTTGATGCTAATCGCAGAAACTGGAGAAATTCTGAGGTTGGGCGTAGACCAAATAATGGCAGAAAGGATTTTTATGAGAATAGCCGTCAAAGTAATAGAGGGTTCGAGAGGAATAGATTTCAGAATGGTGATCAGAGATTCAATGAAAGGGGTTACCAATTTCGAAATGAGCGAAATGATAATTTTAATAGAGGGGACCGTAGAAATAGGGGTTCGAGTGAAAATTTCAGTCGAGGCGATAGGATGCAAAGGGGACGATTGAATGTTGTAAAAGTTAAAGATCATCCTCAAAAGGAATCGGCAGGAGATATACCAATTAAGCTTTCTCCGATATGTATATCACCCGTAGAGCTTCCCCACGTTCCTATTTTATTAAATAACACATTTTTGAAAGCGCTATGGGACACCGGAGCAGATAAATCATTTATATCGGAAGAAGTATATAAAAAATATTTTTTTTATAAGCAAATTAAAAAATCGCGAGCCCAGGTAATAACAGCACAAGAAGCGAAATGCCAAAATATAGGAATTGTAGAATTGAATATTCGCATCAGACAATTTGAAAGACCTTGATCTTTTCATGTGTTGACGGATTTCTAATACCCATGTATTCTAGGTGTTGATTTTATAAGTGGATCAAGGATCGTTTTAGATTTTGATCGAAAATCGTTGAAAATTCCCGATTCTCAGATAAATAGGGTGGTTGAATCAATTGAAGAGGAAAATGTTGAAATAGATTTGTCTAAGACAAAATTGGAGGAGGCAGAAAAACAAGAACTACAAAATTTGTTTAGTAGTTTTAAGGGATTATTCTCAGACAAACCAGGTTTTACTCATGTTTTATACCATGAAATTGACACGGGAGATAATCCACCAGTAGTTTCCAGGCCATACAGATATGACCGGCAGAAACAAGCAATAATTGATTTTCACATACAAAAAATGTTACGAGAGGAAACGATTGTTCCAATTCAATCCCCGTACGCGTCACCAGTTGTGTTATGCAAGAAAAATAATGGGTTACCACCGATTCGATCACAAAGTATCCGCCATACCCTTTACCGTTAATAGATGATTTAATAACGAACATCCCCTATACAACAATAATGTCATCTCTTGATCTAAGAAGTGGGTACTTTCAAATGGCAGTAAACCCCAGTGATATTGTCAAGACCGCATTCGTAGTAAAAAGTGGCACTTATGCTTTCAAGCGGATGCCATTCGGTTTTTAAGGGGCAGCTCCCAATTTTCAAAAGGCAATTGACTTAATCCTAAAACCAGTGATAGGGAAGTTTGTGAATGTATATATGGAGGACGTTATAATAACGTCTCCATCATTCACTCACCATGTTGAACATTTAAGGAAAGTTTTGTCGTTGTTGCAAGATGCAGGATTGACATTAAATAAAGATAAATGTAAATTTGGGTGCGATGAATTGAAGTATTTAGGATTAATTATTAGTAAAAAAGGAATCAAAACGGATGAGAAAAAGGTTCGAGCCATACTAGAGATGAAACCGCCCCGTAACTCAAAAGAGGTGTCCAAGTTTTTGGGTATGTCCCAGTGGTACGCGAAATTTATTAAAAATTATGCTGATCTTTGTGAGCCCATTTATAATCTTAAACGAAAATTAAAAAAATTCGTCTGGTCCACTGAGGAGCAGAAGGCATTCGAAGCAGTCAAGGCGACCGTAACGAAGGCGCCAGTTTTAAAATTGCCAAATTTTCAAAAGCCCTTCGAGTTATTTACAGATGCCAGTTCAGTCGGTTTGGGAGCAGTGCTTAATCAAGAAAACAGACCCGTTATATTTGCTTCACGTACTCTGAACAACGCAGAGAGGAATTATACGGTAACCGAAAGAGAATGTCTAGCAGTAGTATGGGCGTTGAACAAATTCCGAACATATTTAGGAACGATGCTAATTAAAGTTATTACAGATTACGCTGCCTTAACACGCCTAACGCATGGAAAAAATTTGTCGAGTAGGATGATCAGATGGGCACTCAAATTAGCGGAATTTAATATAGAATGGGAACATAGACCGGGAACTCAAAATGCAGTGGCGGATATACTATCAAGGAATCCTGTGGAAAGTATAATAGGAGAAAAAGTTAATTGGGCAATAATCAGAGATTTAGTACTCACTTCGCGGGAACAGTTAATAACAGAACAAAAGCATGACCCAGAATTAGGTCATATCTATAGATATTTAGAAAACCCGGAAGATAACTCGGTTAACGCAACGATATGTGAGAATTGGTCCCACGACTTCCGTCTAATTGAAGGCTTGTTATTTTATGCGAAACACGCAACGTCGTTAGGTGAAATGCGTGTATACATTCCAAAGTCTTTAAGGAATGAAATAATGAGAGAATTTCACGACAAACCAATTGCAGGACATTTGGGTAGATTTAAAACATATCATAAAATTCGGGACGTTTGTTATTTCCCGTATATGAGAAAATTCATTGATCAATATGTCTCTACATACCATATGTGCCAAGTTAATAACTATAAAAACGCGTTACCAGCTGGTTGATTAAATCCGATTATATCAAATTATCCATATGAGATAGTGACGTTAGATTTGTTAGGCCCGTATCCCATATCGAGAATAAGACGTAATCGCTATATTTTACTAATAACCGATCATTTCAGCAAATGGGCTGAAATTATACCTCTTAAAAAGGTCTCGGCTCGTATAATAGCGGATATTTTTTTTGATAACTTTATATCGCGTTTTGGAGCTCCAATAAAATTAATAAGTGATAACGGTCCCCAATTTATATCCGAAATTTTTGAACATTTAAGTGAAAGATTAGGCATAAGGCATGTGAAGACTGTTGCATATAGGCCACAAGCAAATCGGACTGAACGAGTTAATCGAGATATAGTGGAAATGATTGCAAATTATGTTAATGATCAACACGATACTTGGGATCAATTCTTACGTGAGTTTGCTTACGCTATTCGTACGGCGGTGAATGAAACAATGGGAAAATCACCTGCGGAATTATTTTTAGGTCGAAAATTGATTACCCCATTTCAAAAATTAGTAATGATTTCAGATGGATCGGAATTCACAGTTAGAAAAATCGAAAAAGTCTTTAATGAAGCTAGACTAAGTACGAAAACTAAGCAGAAAAGGTGGGAAAGATATTATAATAGACGAAGACGGGATATACAAATTAAGGTAAATGATTGGGTCTTATTAGAGACACACCCTTTAAGTTCAGCAGCTAATAAAATCTGTTCCAAATTTAAACAAAAATTTGAAAGACCCTATAGAGTATTAGAAGTAAGAAATAATAATAATATTGTAATATGGAAGTCAGGAAAAAGATTAACGGTTAACGTTGATCAAATAAGAATATATCGTCATAGGAAATGTGACGAGGTCGAGTTAGGAACAGGTAGCCCAGATAGTATTAGTTCACGTCATGAAACGAGTAGTTCGGAAAATGTACATCAAAGATCAAATGAGTCACACTATGGAAAAAAAAGATCTGCGGTGAAACGTGAGTTAGAGGAAAAAGGGATTAATCTCCAATCAAAACAACATAAGAAAAACACGGATAGGGCCGATAAGCGCAGATCACTTGTCAGA
>BMAV01019671.1:28057-38309 GCA_019973955.1 Trichonephila inaurata madagascariensis
TAAAAGAAGAACCAAGAATGAAATAAGAAACTAGAACTTAAGAAACTATAGCTAACCTTTTTTTAATAAAATTACTTTTAAATACATAATTCCACATAAAAAAAAAATTAAAAAAAACTTGCTAACTTTTGTTCCATACTGTAGATATAAGAGGAGAACACCTAAACTGCATTTTATTATTTTTATACAATAAATGGATCTGACAAAAATTTTAATACTTATTTCACTTTCATTTTCAGTTTTAATTTCTCGCATTCTCTATTTATTTATTTATTTATTTACCTTCGTAGAATTTTCAATCGTTAATAAAATACATTTTAAAGCACTCAATTGAGTTGAAATTTTTATATACGTGATTATTTTGAATGACAATACAGTAGTTTAATTATAATTAATAAAATTAATTGATTAAAACTAATTATTCAAAGAATTACAAATACAGTCCCTCTGGCATCATTTTTGGTGACTTGTGTCAAAACGAAAAGGTTTTTTTTTCTCATATTTTAAAGCGCTCATTTGAGCCGAAATTTTCTAAACACTATTGTTTTGGGTAAAAATACAATAATTTAATTATAATTAATTAAAAAGAATTGGCTGAAACTAATTATTTAAAGAATTACAGATACAGCAACGTTGGTTTCATTTTTAGCAACTTTGGTCAAAACTTTAAAAGATTTTTTTTTTTTTCTCACGTTTTGAAACATTTAGTTGAACCAAAATTTTATATACACGATTGATTTGGATGACAATACGATATTTAATGATAATTACCGTAAAATCCGGCTTATAACGCGCACTTTTAACACACAAAATAAGAGTGAGATTTAAGGATGGGCGTTATATAAACCGGGTATAAAAATGATAGATTTAAAAACAAAACAAAAAATATGAGCATAGAAAAAATTAGACTTCTACATAAATCGAAATACTGTTTTTTTAAAAGAAATGGCATTCCTTATGAAATTATTGTAGAACTAGAAGTATACTATTTTTTTTTTCTAAAGCTTGGAATAATACCTCGAATAAATAATTTAAAAACATAAGTGCATTGCTGCACGTACATTTCGGGTTTCTTCATAAAAGTGGATGCGTGTTATACGGCGAATATACCGAAAAACTAAATATTGTAACTTGAAAGTATAGATACGCGTAATACGGCGGTGCATGTTATACGTCGGATTTTACGGTAATAAAAATAAATTACCACTTAATGTTGTGATTCTGTCAGGTGTATATACATATTTATATTAATTGTAACTATTTAATATAAAGTAGCTAAAATATATAATTGTTGATTTAAGTAGGAATTGACTTAAAAATTATTTTTATATTACTTGTTGATTATAAGCTGTAATTAACTGCATTGTGCATTAACAATACTTGCAAATTTCATTATAATGGATCTTTTTGTTTCACATTATATTGAAAAAAATTAACAATATATTAAGTGTTGAGTTGTATGTTTTTAATTAAAAGAGATTAATAGAATTACTTTAAACTAAATATGCCTCGGTCTTCGACCTTATAGTATAAGCATTTGCTTACAGTTTTCTTGGAATACTCACTTTGGTATCTATTATTTTTGTAGAGGCAGCAGTGAAGAACTGTTAGCCGGCCTTATTTCTGTTCCATTGAGCATTAGAGTTCTGATGCCATTAAGCTATCCGACTACGTTCGGAACCATGATTTTAAAAAAGCGCATAAATGGATAACTTTCATGATATTTAGTGTCACTTAGATTAGAATATATGTATAAAATAGTTTTAAGGACATTATGACAAAAAAAAAATTATTTAAATAGAATATTTCGGAAAAGAATTAACTTAGAATAACTTTTTTTCAAAATATTCTCCTTTTGTGAAAAATGCTTCTATTATAATAATATATTGCCTGTATATAGCTCAGACCTCTGTACAGAGGCTCAATTATGATGTTCGAAAAATTCACATTATTTTCAGAGTTACAACCATATGAAATAATTATCGGTGTATTTTCTTAAAATTTCTCCCTTCTGTTTTCGTAAAACATGGATAAACCGACTTCCAAATTATGCGTTTCAAAAATTCTAGTTGAGCCTCTATACAGAGGTCTGAGCTGAATACAGGCAAAATATTAATACAATAGAAGCATTTTTTACAAAAGGAGAACATTTGGAAAAAAGGTTATTCTAAGTTATTTTTTTGCCAAAATATTGTATTTAAATAAATTTTTTTTGTCATAATGTCCTTAAAACCATTTGATACATGTATTCTAATCTAAGTTATACTAAATATAATAAATATTATCCATTTACACGCTTTTGCGAAATCACGGTTCCGAACGTAGTCGGATACCTTAAAGAACCATCATGTAGAGAGGCTGATGCATATTAAATCTGTCGAACCATAAAGACTTCATATTGGCGTCGTGTGAAAATTTGGAGAGAGACTATATGTGTAGTACTTCAGGTGTAGTCTTAATCGCTTAACCTTAATTTCAAATTACGAATTCCGTCGACTGGTACGTTCTTCCTTTATTTTTCCTTAAAATAAAATGGAGGAGGGTGTGACGTCTTCAATTGATGTGAACCCCACCCGTCAATCCATCTGAAATCACCCTATCCATCCATCACCAAACAGATGTTGGGTGACAGGTGCAGGTGGCCATGGGGTCATTGTTTGTTGACTGGCCTCGGACAAGCGCAGACATCTGGTCTGGAATATACAATGGCTAAGGAATGCAGATGTCAATAGGCATTCCTTTATGAAAGTTTTGAATAGAAGTCGATGCATTGAGAGTGGGGCTGTGAAGCCCAGGTGTGAGATGAATAGATGTGAGTTATGGCGCTCTTGGATTCCAGACGGATGGGGAATGTGTTCGTGTTTTCCGCGAAAATGAGAGACGCAGGTGGCCCGGGAACGAGGGCAGACCTTTTCTTTGACCTGCCAATGAGGAAGACGAGGGCAGACCCTTTTCTTTTTTGACCTGCCAATGAGGAGAACGAGGGGCACGTGGTGGACCCGCCCCTGGTGTTTAAAAGGGGTGAATTTGGACGGAGAAGGGAGACGAACGGACGAGAAGAGGAAACCTGAAGCGACTTGGACGGAGAGAGGGACTTGGAGAGATAGAGCCATGGAGTAAACTGGAGCCCGGAAAAGCTATGGACTGACCTCGAGTGATAAAGACTGTCCGCCCGGCTTTGGCCTATTTAATGAATATTTTTCTTTGAAGCTATTAAATTCTATTTAATTTATTTTTAAATATGGCTGTGACAAATTTTCTTGTGTACGAATGACTGACGACGTTACAGCTGTATATTTAAAAAAATAATACTTTTTTCGGTGTTTTTTTTTTTTTTTTTTTAACTGAATAACCAATTAAGAGAAAAAATATCAACAGAAAAGGTTGGCGTCAACTGAAAATATGATTCAAAAGAAATATTTTATTATTATCATTATTAATGTTTCTTGTCTTTCTTTTTTTTCTTTTGGTCTGTATGTTGCATTTGTTTGGATAATTTTATTATTTTTTATGAATTTGTAAGAAAGTTGAAATATGTATATTCTTTCTTCCATCTCTTATCCTCCTTATGTTATTATTATTATTACATTTGTTTTGTATATCTGTATTACGTTTACGGACACGTATGTATATAGTGTTGTTACCTTTAAATTTGTATTTTGTTATTTCACTGTCTTCTACTGTTTATAAAATGTAAACTTTGATTTTTTTTTTTTTTTAATAAAGACTGGACCTGGGAGTGGATGTTTCCCGAGGGATAGATTTGTAGCTCTAAACCCTTTTCGAATGAGCTCGGTTCCTTTGGGCATTCCGCTAATTGTACTCGCGTTACATGTGATCCGAATAAATAATCAATATATCAGCCATTCTTTAGGGAATTTGAAAAAAAAAAGAAATGTTTGATTTGGGTGGCTAACCTAGGATGAAAATTGGAAGAGTTCCTCAACACACCCAGAATACGGTATTTTGATCCCTAAATACATGTGAGAATCTACAAGGATTGACAATAAGTCGATCACGATTGACCCGTGAATCGACAACACATTTTGTGGTGATCACCTTTACAAAAATCTAAGACACGCATACAAAATGAAACATAGTTATTGAACACCGACGCCAGCTAGACTGGAGAGTCAGCTTTTTACAATCGATGCGACTGCGCTTACTGGAGCAAATGATTCAATACATGTGTAGACAACACATATACATTCATTGGAAATAAATGATGTTTTTTAACACTTTCACTGCCGCTGTAGAGGAAAAGAGTTATCACTATACTATGCCATCCGTAAAAATGAATTTCTCCTCACACGCCAAATGAAGGGGAGCATTAACGTTGATGATCAGATCTTCCCGTCATGACATGGGATAGGCTACTGAGACACCCCACATTCCGCACTTCTACGGGATTGGGTTTTCGAGTTGATTGTTGTGTTGAGTTGATGCTCCGCGATGGCGTGGAAATCCGCAGGAAAAAATGTGTTGTTTTTTCTAATGCCACCTGTCTGACACAGTCAGATCGAAGCCCACGAAATTCATCGTGGCAAGGGGCTAGATGTACGCCTGTCGTTGGCCTTAGCCTTGAACTCCATACAGCTGACAGTACGATTTAGCTCGGTGAAATTCCCGAAGGGACGATAGATGGCGACTCAACCGATCTCCACCTCCCCAATATAGGCATGGAACTGAAAGGGAGGGAATTATTCTCCAGTCCCCTGCACTCGTGATTCAGCCCACAAGACTTTCGGACCCACTGATTTAACAAGCACGTACTCCGTTTGTACTCAGGAGGGTATTTGGTGACATCTGGCATCGAATCCAGGTTTTCCGGTCTGGAGTCCGATGCTTTAACCACTAGGCTACCCACGGCCTCAGAAAAAATTGTGTACATACATCGGCCTCTGATTCTTCGGTTCACGTATGTTCTCTGTTCGCTGCATTGAATGCGTTTACGCTCCACGGTCTAGCAATCACTCATAGTGGTGCAAGAGCATTCGGCAATATTATTATTATTTGTGTTTTTGTAGTAAAAATAGCAATTTATCACATTTTAAAAGATGGGTACAATGTCGAAAACAAGTGTTAAGAGAAGAAAGCACACAATTTTAATACAGAATAGCCACACCTACGTCATTGGGTGGACCGCAACACTTTAAAAATACAAGAAGTAGCCTGTATTCTGGAAAAGTTCGCCCACCCCAGGTATACAATATTAAAAGTAACAATTAAAAAACAAAATGTTCATTTTACTACCTTGATATATGGTAAAATAAATTATAATGAGATGATTAAAAAGATTTTTAATTTAGAGAAATTCTGAACATATCCTCTTGGATAGATTGAAAGTAAGCAAATGGTTTTACAAAATTGTTCTAATACTGCATTTCTCAATTTTCGGGGCACTGCCCCCTGGGGGGGGGGAGAAATAACCCTACAAGTGAGGGAGAAAATCGATAAGTTGAAAATAAAAGATTATATAAAAATATCACTAGTTTACTGAAAGAAAGCAAAACAAAATACATTCTGACGTAATAAAAAAATAAAATACACATTAACACTGATACATATAAATGTATCAGTGCTGCGCATTGTATTTCATAATTAATTGAACAGTTCTAAGTTAAGAACAAGTTTAATAATTACCAGTGAACCTATGGCCATGTCATTAAATTATATAAAAAATTTAATACTTATCTTTCTTTTATCTTAAATTTGAGAAAATGTTTAAAATGTAGCTTTGATATTGAAATGATCCATTCATATTTTAATTTAGAAAAATAATTTCTTTATCAAAACAAAAATGATTTATTTGAGAATATTACTATTTTAATTAAGTATGAAAATTATATAAAATTGATTTAAGCATTTAACAGAATTAATAGGTGTGAAATATTTTTCGTTTACTATACTTTAAAAAGTACAAAAAAAAGTTTTAACTCATTGTACTTTCGGTACATTAGTGATTTCACACCTTGGATTCTCTAGCAGATTGCAATTATCGATCCAGAGAAAATACATAAATAAATGCAAACAATAACAAATCAAAACAGGAAAGAAAAGAAAAGCAATAAGCAATTAGAGAAACATGCCGTTTCTTTTGAATAGTTCTCAAAAATACTCTTAGTTAAAAGACATGAAATAAATTAAGGAAGAAATGCTCGACACTATTCTTCAATAGCTCTTTTTTACTAGCAAGAACATTTAGATCTAAAAAGGCGAGCAAAAAATTCGATTTCTAATTAAAAGTTTGATTGGTTCCACACTTTCGCAAACATTCCATCGTCGCTATCAAAAATTTTTTCAAAAGAATCATACACTTCCAAGACAAAAAATTTCAATTAAAGGATTTTGCTTTGGATGCGGTTTTCTTGCTACTTAATTAAGCACAGATATAGAGGATTTTTTACGCTTACTTGTGTGATAGCCTTTCTTTTTTATTAAGGAAGAACGTTTTACGCTTTCGAATACTTCATTAATCATATCTTGGGTGAAATATTATGAAGCATTTTTTTTTTCACACAAGCAATTCAAAATTTCAGGCTATGGGATTGAAAAAATTCGTGATTTGGCAAAAGATTTTGTTAATGATTTAAAGACTTTGAATCAAAAAAATATGTTTACGAAACATATTTATAAGTTTATAGGAATTTAAGAAATTAGCATTTAATTATGTGTATTAATAACAGTAAAAAAGGAAATTATTTGACATGCAGATGGTCATCAAAATAATGATAAGTCCCTAGATTTATAAGGAATCTTCTACTAGTATGGTGTAAAACTGTATTTGGTACGTAATACAGCTTGGATTCACTAGGAAGCGATTAATACAAATGCTGAACAGTGTTTAGAAGAATATTGTACCATTCTTCATGGGGATATTGTAAAAGTTCTGAGAGAGATGACGGTGAAGGATACCGACTCCGTATTGAACGCTCTAAAACAAACCATAAAGGTACAGTTATGTTAAGATAGGGTCACTGTGTGGACCAAGGTAACTTCATCCTCATGTTCATCAAACAGTGACTTGACAAGTCCCACTGCATGGATCGGCGCAGTTGGAAGGAGACAATCACGATCATACGCTTGTCCAGGGGTCCTCTCAAACTCCATCTGGAGTTATGTTTTAGGGAACGGTGTGAAAGATGATTCGTCAGACCATATTAATTTCTCCCACTTATCAATTGACCAAGTTTTTGGGAGCATGACTCCACTGTAGAAGACGTTCGGCATTAACATCTGTGACAAGTGGCTTGGGAAGTGCTGTTCTGCCGTAAGTGTTCTGTTTATGAAGGTGCCTTCGAACTGTGAATATTTTCACAGAAGAATCCATATACTGATTGAGCTCTGAAGACACTTTTTCTGCAGTTGTTCACTTTTTAGACAGTACAATTCGATTTACTGCTCATCAGTCTCTTTTACTGAGCTTCGCTTTCAGTCCATTATTTTCGCCACGGTATCCTAGTGGTCAAGGTAACGGACTCGTGGCCAGCGTGTCATGAGATTGAGTCTAGTACCACTGAATATCCGCCATGTAAGGCAGCGATGTACGTTAAGTATGTCTAAAACCAAATGTCCTCACGTGGGTGTGGTGTGTAAGTTAGGAGAGGGTGGTGCCAGCTCAGGTGTCGTCTTCGGCACTTGACCTAGTTCAAAATTACGAGGTCCATCTGCAAAAGCCCTCGAGTAGCTGAATAAGGCGACGTTAATATTCACTCACTTCCTCAACGTCCACTATTTTGCTTTTCCAATCTTGTTTCACCACGCTGTATGTGCGCTGCCATGGCTTTAGACACCGTACCTCTAGAAACGTCTAAAAGTTGAGATATTTCCGTCTCACGTCCTCCAACTATAGACGGGCTCCTAAAATATAGCATTTTTTAAAATCTGAGAGGTCCGACATTTTACGCTTTTGGAAAAAATCCAAGACTTATAGAACTTCAATAAAGCTACCACATACTACTAGAACATATACATTTCAGTTTATTAAAATAACTTGGTATAGCTAATTCTATATCTTAATGCTGAGCTTTTCAGACTTGCGATATTCGTGACCCAATTTTCAATCATGTTTTTGTTCGCCCCCCCCATACAATAACAATGTACTGAATGCAGTAATAATGTATACTACTTTGAGGCTAAAGCTACAATTCGACCTTCACTATAAACCGTACAAATTATCAAGTATTAAATTTTGTATACAATTTTGTATGTGATAAGCCCATGGGAAGATCACTAGTAATTATTAAACTTGTTCTTAGCTTAGTATTGATACTTATAGTATCAAATATATTGTGCCGTACTGATACATCTATAAGTATAGTATATCGTATAGTATATCAGAGAAAATGTTTATTTTATTTTTTTATTATGACAGAATATATTTTGTTTTGAGCTTCCTTTTAGTAAATTGATAATTTTTTTAAATCTTTTGTTTTCATCTTTTTGATAAGTTCGCCCTTGTAGGGTTATCACGCTCCCCACAGTTTGAGAAGCAGAGTCTTAATGCTTAAGAAGCGCATTAAAAAAAAATGTCACTTTTATTCATAGTTGTTTCCAATATTTTGATAAGTACCTGCACATATAAAAGGAAAACATGACTAAGGAAAATAAGTATTAAATTCTAAATGATCGAAAATACATGATGAGAACATAAAGAGTATATACGAAAAGAAGGTTTTAAGATTTACTTTTGGAGGAATCCAGGAAAATGGAACGTGGCGAAGAAGATCAAAATTCGAGCTCTATCAATAGTGTAAGAAATCTGACATCGTAAACTTCATCAAAATACAACGAATTAAACGGGCAGGTCACGTTGTCATAATGAGCGATGACCGCCCCACTAAAAAAAGTCTTCAGTGCCCAACCAATTGGCCCATAAAGAAAAGAAAAGGCCAAATCTTAAATGGATTGATGGCCTAGAAAACGATCTCCTAGTTTTGAGAACTAAGAATTGGATAACACTAGCAGAAAGAAGGCTGACCTGAAAAAAGCTTCTTGAGAAGGCCCTGGGCTGTCGAGCCCCTGAGGAAGGCAAGATTCTAAAACAACACAACATCTTCTAGAATTATAATAATTTTCATATTAATTCAATAATATAAGCAGATTCAAAGTTTTTACAAGTAATTATTATTCAGTTATTTTTTTTTCAGTCAAAGTTTCTCATACTTACAATCCAATAAATAAAAGTTATCTATTATGAAAAATATAGAATTGTCTCTAAAAATAAAACTTTCTCAATTAAGTAGAACATTTACAAGAGATTGAAACTGATAAATTGCCCAAGATTAGTTATAAGGAAATAAGCTAATAATTGCACATAAAATTACATATTAAATTTACTCTGCTATGCATTTAAAGTAGCGTTTCTCAAACTGTGGGGCACCCCCCTTGGGGGGCGTGACAACTCTACAAGGGGGCGCGAGCATATTGAAAAGTCGAAAACAAAAAAATTGTTAATTTATTAAAAGAATACAAACAAAATACATTCTGACATAATAAAAAATAAAATGCACATTCACACTCATATGTTTCTCGTATAAATGTATCAGTGCTACTCAATGTATTTGATAATTAATTTAACAATATTAAGATAAGAATAAGTTTAACAATTACCAGTGGCCCCATGGTATTGTCATATATTAAATTCTATACAAAAATTAACACTTTTCTTTATAGTTTGTATGCTTTATAATTAATCCCTTAATTTCCGATTGAAAGTTTTGTGATTCGCTTTTTAATTCCAACCGTTTTCCATGTAGGCATGCTTATGTGGTGTATTGGGGGTGGGTAGGAATAAAGAAGCACATAATCTGAAATAAGTAAATCCTTCGTAAGCATTATCCATTTTCTTTTATTGTATTTCAAAGCGTTCGGAATAATTTTATGAATATATATAGCACTGCACAGAAAAGATCGTATTTCGGAAAGACATATACGTCCGGGGAAATTAACGTTTTGACTGAGCGAGGAGCTTATATACGCTGGTAGCACTTAAGAGGTTAAAGTAGTATGGTAGTTCTGGCATCAAAGTATAGTATTATTCAATTCAATGCATTATTATTGTATGAGGAGGAGGGCGCGATGAAAATTATGATTAAATATTGCGTCGTGAATGTTGAAACTTTGAGAAGCACTGATTTAAAGTCAACAAAAAAAGAGAGAAAGTTGATAGCGAATTCTCCATTAGAAAAAGTTCGTATATATATATAGATAGATAGATAGATAGATAGATAGATAGATAGATAGATAGATA
>BMAV01019671.1:45189-64312 GCA_019973955.1 Trichonephila inaurata madagascariensis
TTTGAAGCACATGAAATAGCGGGTCTAGATTTGATTAGGCTATCATCAACTGTGCAAAGATATAAACGGAAAAGGAAATTACTATATTAACATTATTTTGAGTTAAAAACTATATAAAACGAATAAATTCAAATAAAAATTTAGTTAAGGAATACTGAAAAAAGATAAAATATGATATGCTGGATATCCGTCAAACTACATCCTAAGGGTACACAAAACTGTAAACAAAAATCGTGTTGCTAAGAAACTAAATCATTGAAAGATTTTTTTTTAAAGATGATTTATTACGAATAGAGTTTTGCTGATTGGTAATTATCAAAACAAACCTTGTACATTCCCCGGAACCCGGTAGAACATTTTAGTGTGGAACCATATAGATGGATACCAATTGTCACAATGTAAAGTAATCAAGTTGAGCTCGAACCGATGCAGAATTGTACTAGGAATCTAATTTTGCCGAAAGTACCCAAAACAAATAGGCACTCTAAGGATCTTTAACATGTAGCATAATTATACAAGATGAATGCTGTCGATTTTTTGCATCACGACAATCCGCCAACTTGTGCCGTGGTTGAACCTGCAAACTTGGGAGTACAAGGCAAGCGCCTAACGAACTACGTCAGAAAATGAGAAAGAATAAATGTAACGGTAAGTAAATATAACACTTAACGTATATATCTAATAATTCCCCCTGGCGCATCCTTTTAATTAACTCTTTTTAATAATATTCAAATAATCTTCTAATTATTTGGTTCGAAACTAACACCCTGATCTTAATCGTAATCGACTAATATTATTACATCATAAATCCCTTTCCCACCCATTGTAACCAATCAGAGCTCTTATTACAAAAATATCATGCCTTCCGTCGGGTACAAAAACCGATGTCTCTGGAAATCCCCTCTCTTCGCTCGTTTATCTGTAATCATGTAGCTGGCTACTTTGTGTTGTAGTTTCTTTGTCTGTGTTGTGTCGTCCATGCTCAATGTAATTAATATGCCTAGGTGTTGCAAGATGTTCAATAAAATGGATTTACTAATTTACAAGACTGCCTCTTCAATACTACAGTAATCGTCCATTCGCCACGTACTACCGTAATCACTTCCAATGGCCACACCCTATCCTTTCGTTGTTCCAGAATAGTTGTCCACTCACCACGACAAATCATGCCCCACTATAAGTTTTATAATATATATATTTATGTATATATATATATAAATAATAAATTGGATTTACTAATTTACAAGACTGCCTCTCCAAATATGATGTCATATTGCCAAAACTAGGAAGAATCGTTTCGAAATTAAATTTTAAAAATTCTACAAAGAACTTGTAACAGGTTCTGTTCAGGCCTCTTGGGGGAAAATACTCTTTTTAACTATGATTTTAGTTAAAAACCGCTTTCCGTAGAGATTACTTGATTTTATGCAAATGCAAACTTCTATTAATTGCCAATCGTTGAATAGGCCAGGTGACGGTTGAAAGTTAATCCTAAGTGGAAAGCATAGTGCGAGCGACCGATGGTCGTACTTCGCAATATTAAATCTAAAGAGAAAGATTCATTGAAAGGTGGAAGACGTCTACTTAACGGTTGACGAATTAGCAAGTTGAAAGCAGAAGCATTCAAGAGAATAATTAAAATAAGTGCTTCCATATATTTATACGATTGATACGTTTTGTGGTTCCTTGGGTTTAGTTATCAGAATGCGTTCTCATAAATTCTCATAAGTGCTAAAGGATGAATAAAAAGTAGTTTACTTTAGATCATGTACGTTGCTCACTCGAACCCTCTCACACCCGAGACCATCATGACAAATTTCTAAAATTCTCTTCGAGATATAAACCATCATGGCCGATAGTTTTAACGTGCCAAATTTCACGCTTCTGGATTTTTTCTTTTTTGTGCTACGTCGCAAAAATACACACACAAACTCAGTATACATATAAATTTTGTACATCTAGATATATATTATAAATGCGAAAGTTTGTTTGGATGTTTGGTCTTCTTTCACGCAAAAACAGCTGAATGGATTTTAATGAAACTTTACAGTAATATAGCTTATACATCAAAATAACACATAGGCTATAATTTATAGCATAGGCTATAAATTATAAAGATATTGTGTGAAGTGTCCAAAATATAACGATATTTGGCGGTAGCAGATATTGCGTTTTCAGCGGATTGCAAAGATTATCATTTTTGTTGCGGAAAAATAGTTAATGCCAAAATTTAAGTGTCTTATGTTTTTGTATGTTAATGAAGACCTTAGAAAACGATTTGACTAGTTATTTTAAGTGAATAGTGTATATGATTAATTTTTCAGTGGAATATCTTTAATTAATTTATTAGCTCTAACGCGGATTAAATTTCCCAAAGTTGAGTATTTTGTTTATGGATATCCCTTAATTTTCAATGTAGTGATCCGAAAAAAACTGCAGTAAATCATAATGGGGTAGATAAAGCATTAACGTGCATCGCTCCCCTACACGGCGGGTCTTACAAAGCTCTAATAAAGCTCGAGCTGTGAAAGTATCTAGAAATTTGCCCTCTTGACTCTATCGTCAACATTTCGCTATGTTTTTCATGGAATCGCCATTAAAATGTAAGAAACAGCGTTGCTTGCGAATATTACAATTTTAACATAAAATAAATACAACATAAAGTAATATTAATGTATTACACTTTCAGATATATAAATTATTTACACTATTTTAAGCGCGTTCATTGCACAAAACTTTTAGCAATGTGCTACTTTTGCTGAGCAGAGATCAGCTTAGGGAGGTATTTTCAAAAATCGACCCTCAAGAGTGTTACGGAAAATTATAAATAAAAAAAAATCCTTTTTATCAGCTCTATTAAATCTACAAACTTAAAATTTAATAAAGGTGTGTTTTTTTTTGTTGTTGTTCAGCTGAGATTATACAAAAAGCTTTTTTTGTTTAATTTGGAATTCACGTAAAATTAACTCATTAAAAGCTTCTTTATCCTTTAATCTGTGTTGTTTAATTTTTCAGTTTACCCGTGCGAAGAACGGGTATACCAGCTGGTTATAAATATGACTAGTACCCGGAAATCGTATCATAGGTATTTATTCGGAAAAAATACAAGATCATTATTCCTTTAAGGATAAATTTGAAGATTTAAAACTTTTTTTTCCAAATATTTTTCATTCCATTACATTTTTGACTCTCATGACATATTTGAAATACTTTACCACAAATCTCGCATCTAGAGCAAATGGTTTAAAAATGAAAAAAAATATTGCTTTATGGCTGGGAAACTTAAATAACAAATAAGCCCGTTTTTCTTTTCAATTCTAATACTACTTCATTTATTACACCGAATCTAACTCATTTCCATACAATGTATTTTAACTTCTCCGATACATGATTGTAGCCAAAAGCTAAGCGTTACATAACACACATATCTTGCTTCTTTGAGTCCGCTTGATCCCCATAAACACTGGTAGCCATGGTTACGCTTTGATGGATGACGTAGATCTCGGGTGAGCAGTCAAGAAACGACAGAAGGATCATTAGAGCTTACTTGAAAAATATTTTTCGTTTAAAAACTGAAATGATTTACACTGCCATTTTTATTCTCTTTTGGATAGTAGTTTGGAAGTTTCCCAAAATCGCTTGTGCGTCGTCTAATTCGAAGATGCATTATTTTTTTATTTTATCCGGAGTTCGCTTCCTCCTTACATTTTTCAACGAAAATAGGAGAAAATGAATAGGTTTACTTAGAACGAAAAAAAAAGTTGACTAAAATAAATAAACACATGTAAGATCTTTTTTTTTAACAATAATGGTCTAATATATGTCAGCTTCTATGTAATGGTAGGATTTGCTCGTAAATAAAATTCCACGGAGAGCATCTTTAAAATTTACGCAAGCACAAATGAAAATGAATTGCTCATTTAAACAAGAATGTCTTACAAATAGTTAGATATTCGAAAAAAAATCCTCGGCAACGGTACAATTTAAAACAAGGATTATAAAAGTTTAATAGGAAACGAACAAAAAAGAAATAAAATATATTGGCTTAGTAAACTAAATAAGTTGTTTTAAAACACTAATTAGATTTATTTCTTTTCCTAATGCAAATAGTCAGTTGCCAGTGTTATTTCTTTTTAAAGAATTAATGGGTTTAAAAACAAGTCATTCTAAATGTTACATTGAACACCTTTTTCTTAAAATTGTAACTAGTTTTTGGAAAATAAATTATAGCTTAAATTCTTTAATAAATTGGAAGCTGCATTACGTAAAAAAATATACATCATTGAAGTGAAATTTATTAAATGAAGACAATATATATTCATTTAGTAAGAGAAAGACACAAATTTGTAATAAAAATTATTCAAAGTTAATAATTAGTAGCATTTGTGTCAGGTACTATGAATTAGTAGAAGAAATCTTAGTATCTGCATCAGTTTTTTGTATTCAGATTTTTTTTAAGAAATTCAACAAAGATTATTAGTAAACTTTTAAAATCTAATTAAAAGTCTCTTAAAATTGACATTTCAAAGGATTGTGAAACAAACCGGAGTCCGTACAAGTGTTATGGGTTGAGCTGTCTGTTTGCTAACCAACAAAGCAATCTCAAAAGTAAATTTGCTGTAGCAGGAAAATTAACCATTTAAAACTACCCAAAATAATAATTTTTTCCTTAACATTAACAGAGCTTCGAGCAGTGCGATTTAAGCTCTTTTCGGGCAATGGGCACAGAAGATATACAACCCTCTTGGAACTAGTTGATCCAAGGAAAATCTGGTTAAGTTCACCGTAGCCGGGCCCTTCTGGGCTCCTGGGCCTTGCAGGCAGAAGCGGGATTCATCAGTAAATACTATCTCGTTTTATTCCGTTGTCCATTTTTACCGTTCATCTCACCATTGGTGGCGCAAAAGCCTGCGGTTTCCAGGCAAGGGTAAACGAAGCAATGAACACCTTGCGGAAATTACAAACAGCGTCAAGTGGCACTAGTGGATACCGAATGATGCGTAACAGATTGAATCTGTTATGCTATGATTCATGACGTAGCTGCACGATCCATCACTGCCATGCGCACAATTCGCCTGTCATAACACTTAGTGGTGCAACGAGGTGGGAGCGATCTGCCCCGTCGGTCCATCGTTTCCTTCTGCATCCAGCGATGACAGATCCGCATCACAATTGCTTGCTTTCGTCCAACACGTTGACCGATTTCTCTGAAGGGTAATCCGCAATCCCTATAGGTTACTATTCTTCCTCGGTTGAATTCAGAAACTTGGTCAAAACATGTTTGATGTCTTCCACGAGGCATAAATAAACAGCGTATGCAAAATAAAGGGGAAAAAAATTGCCGTATTTTAAATTGCCCCCCCCCCCCCCCTTATATAGCGCTTGCGGGTTGTGCTACGATCGCCCGTGACGTGCGTCTGGGCTATAATGCTAATGATTTGCATATTTCATCGCCAGAAACTCATGATGTAAATTTCACATGGTTTGCATGCTTCCTTCAAGGTGTTGCTTTTTGTGTGGCCAGCAGTGTGTTAAGGTGTATCCGATTACGTTCGGAACTGTTATTTTGCAAAAGCCTATAAATGGATGATTTTTATGCTATTTGGTATCACTTAGATTAGAATACATGCATAAAATTGTTTTAAGAATATTATTAGAATAAAATAATTATTTAAATGCAATATTTTGGCAAAAAAATGAACATAGAATTACCTAATTTCAAAACATTCTCCTTTTACGGAAAACGCTTCAATAATAATAATTTTTTACCCGTATAGATCAGACGTCTGTACAGAGCCTGATCTAGGATTTTTGAAGTATATAACTTAAAAGTGTATTTATCCATATTCTAATACAACAGAGTGGAGAAGTTTTAAGAAAAAAACACCGATAGTTATTTCAATTCTAGTAACCCTGAAAACAATGAGAATTTTTCAAAAGTCCTAGTTCAAGCCCTCTGGAAAAATCATTGCTTTACATAAGCAATATATTATTGCTGTAGAAGCATTTTTCATCAAATAAGAATGTTTTGAAAATAGGTAATTTTAAGTTCATTTTTTTGCCAAAATATTGCATTTAAATAATTTTTTTATTTTAATAATATTCTTAAAACAACTTTATACATGTATTATAATCCAAGTCATACTAAATATCATGAAAATTATACATTTACTTTTTTTTAAATCACGGTTTCGAACGTAGCCGATACCTTAAGGTATTGTCACAAAGTGATTCTAAATACACAAACTGCCAAAATCAATCTAAATATTTCCATTTAATACGATGAGATATATGTCAGAACTATGAAAAGCAGGATAACAATTGAGGTGAACAACATAGAATTTAAACTTTGAAGATTTTTCAATATTGTGTGTGATTGTGAGGAATGTAGTAATATATTTTTCGTCTCTTTCATTTATTCAATCTTATGGTGTTTAAGGTCCTCGAGAGTTTTATGTCTTATTCAAAAATAATTATTCTACATCCATTCTTTCATTAAGCCGGAAAAAAGAGAGTTATTTGTCAGCAATTACACTGATAGGTAACTTTCGCGGTAAATCAGTGTTGCTTGGATACTTAAACATTTTTTTTTTTTTTACTTTGAAAGAAAGTACCAAATTTAAGGCTTGGGAAGTTTGAAAGCACTGACATAGCTTTTCCTCCTGTCATTTTCCCCTTTCGTTTTCGAACATTATTCCAGCACTTTTAAATTTATGAAGATGGTCATTAATTACATGATGCAATTTCATTTGTTAGATAATTATAAAATTGCTTATGTTTTTCTGATGCGTTTAATTAAAAGTGAATAGAATTGTTTACAAACATTTAATATGCATAAAAAAACTGTTTGGATGCAAACAAAAATTGGGTTTTGGGTGTCAGAAAAAACAAATTGAAATTTAAGACATAAATGTAGTTATTCTTGCAAAATTATTCTTAAGATTGATCAAACCTTTAAACAATTAATAGCTTATCCAAAATGCATTCATTTTATGTAAAATTATTTAGGATTAAGAATTAATAATTAAACTAAAATGTTTATAACACATGTATGGTTTTCGTTTTATCAACAGTTAAAATTTATTGACTGTGCACATACCAACATTTTCTTTTCGTTAAATAATAAAATAAAGGAATAGGTAAACGATTATGTATATCAATAAATTATAACATTTTAATAGAAGAAAAATGAAATACTTCTTATACTTCATTATATTTTTCCCCATATGAGAGATATTCAATTTTGAATGGTTTCTTTATTGTTTTTTTTTTTCGAATTAAAAGCAACTAATTCTAAAATCCAAATCTAAAAATCATATTGAAATTTAAAAATTTTATCAAAATCAAAAATAAATCAAATATTACATAATTTTTTTGCATTATTTGTTTTAGATATCTACTAACGAACGCAACATTTTTGGAAATAAGAATAAATTTGCACCCCAAAAAATGTAAACAAATATCTATAGAGTAAAAAAAACAGATATTCTGGAGTGAATTTTAAGTAATATACCAGGTGACCCAAAAGTCCGCTTACATTTGAAAATTCAACAACTTACGAAATATCGTAGGCAGAGAGGTAAAAACTGGCACACATGCTTAAAATGACATGGATTTTTTATTGAAACCGAAAAAATGTGCAAAACTGGTGTGATGGCTGTAACTCCGCATGCAAATCGTATATCAAATGAGCTATAGTCAGAGAGGAAATAGATGCACTAACAATTGCGGCTTGTTGACATTACCATTAAAGGCATTGTTGAAGCCTTATCACACACGCATGTCTCGAATCAACTGGAATCTCTTTCAGCAGCTCTTTCTCGTTTCAAGCAACTGTGATGGTGAAGGTTTGCCATAAGCAAAACGATACGCTTTGACGTCAGCCGCGCCCTATCTTCATATTGAAAAATTACTCGCTGATTTTTTTGCTTTGGAAAATGAACATCCAATATTATTTATTTTATTCCGATCGCGCTTTTGTTGACGGTCGTAAACAGAAATGTATTGACATTATGTTTAAAATATTATACACCATTAAAATACAATACGTCATTTCTGATGCGTTTCATGAAGCCGCTAGCTTATTGCCATCTTGTTTATGATGTAGGGAGCCGAAGAACCCCATTGGCCGGAACTGTGAGTAATTCTTTCAGCTCATAAGGAAAATATTGTTTTAAGTCGTTGCAAGTAGATGGGACTTCAAGGCATGGAATTTGGCTTCTGAGATTTCCTTGAAGTTCGAAATCCAGCGAGGAGAGAATCTTCCTGTTGGTTGTGGAAAAATGGGAATAATGGCTCAGATTGGCTGTCCAGGGGGGGGGGGGGAGAGTCGGGGGGTGTGACGGAATTATCCATTAGAGGCGAAAAAAAGCAACCAGCGGGTTTTCGTAGAGGTCACCATCCTACGAATTCACCGCACACAGTAATGTTCATGCACAGTTATGAACCAAAGTGCGGTTAATGCACAACAGCACAAGCTAAGCTGTCCATTTAAGGAAATAATAAAATAAAAAAGAAAAGAATGCAATTAAAGTACAAATTATGGAAAAACTAATGTTAAATTAAATGTTGGGGAGGATTATACGAGTCCAGGAGAATTCTCCTGGTTCGTTTCTTCTTAATATGAACAGTATAATTTTCTAGGACTTGCATATTGATGTTTTCAGATTCATTGAGAGAGTTAAAGAAATCCATCGAAAGATTTTGAATGTGCATTTTGAAATATGGTATTTTAATTGCTTTACGAATGTCGTCGTTAGACATGTACCTGTTGGCACCGACGATCATTAGAATTAAAATAATTTAAAGCACTTCAAGAATTTTAATAATACTCTTAGTTGTATAACCCCAAACTGAACATGCATATGTAATGATGGGACGCAAAACGACTGTGTAGAGAAGCACTTTATTCTCTAAGTTTAAATGAGAATTCCGGTTAATTAAGGAGAAATTTTAAACATGACTTTCCGGAATTTATCGCGAGCATAAGTAGTATGTTATTTCCATGTGAGTTTGTTATCAAAAATCAGTCCAAGATACTTTGTTTCCTGAGAGCAGGAAATGATCGTGTTGTACATTGTGGGTGGGATTGGAAGTGTTCGTTTTCATGTGAAAACAACCGCTGCTGATTTTTCAACATTAATTTTAATTTTCCATTTGTTAAAGTAATGTTCAAGTAGTGACAAGTGTTTGTTGAGTGCCAGAGTGACTATTTTTGGTCTTTTGAAACACGTGAGTACCGCAGTGTCGTTGGCATACATGTTAATGTTTGAAAGAGAATATGATGGAATATTATTTAAGTATAAATTAAATAATATTGGGCCAATTAAGAGCCCTTGTGCCACTCCAGCATAAATATTTTTGTTGTCAGAAAGTGTGGCATTAATGCGAACAGAAAAAGTGCGGTTTGTAATGTAGGAATGGAGTAAGTGAGAGAGAGGTGGGAGAAAGTCGTAGAAAATTAGCTTGAAAGTGAGGCCGTTTATCTAGACCCTATCAAATGATTTCTGAATATCAAGGAAAACGGCCTCAATTAACGTTTTAGCTGAGCGAAACGCTTATATACGTCAGTGGCACGTTGTATTGTATCTTTAGCTTCAAAGTATAGTATTATTTTTTTTTACTTAATTTATCTCCAAAACTCCTCATGTTCCACAACGCATAACATGAGGCTTACAGACGTAAGTGACAACACAATTATATCATTTAAAACAAATTTTGAACAAAAAAAAACATTTAAGACAAAAACATAAAATAAAACGTAAGAGCTGAAATACACAAATATAAACAAGGGGAGGTACCAATATCAAACTTTAAAAATCTATACAGTAAGCAAATTTTCTTAAGACATTTTGGCTTTCAGTTCACTTGACCAACAGACAAAACAGGTGGCCAGGAAATACCTAAGCGTTTCAACTCCTTTTTAAAACTCTCTCTTTTATGGAAATACAGTTTACAATACAATAATACATGTTCCACAGTTTCAGCATCCTGACCACAAGAACAAATATCACTCCCAATTAAATTAAATCTAGATAAATAACTCTTAAAACATTTCCATGTCCTGTTAGAATCTGGGATAACTTGAAATCAGTAACAAATTTCTTACATTTAAGCCGTTAATAAATGGTCGGAAGAAAACCTTTTAGTCCACAAAGCTTTAGGCGAGGACAAGAATTCGGTGTTCCAGAAGGAAACAGTTCTTTCCCAAGCTGCATGCTTCCAGTGGGACAATGGCACAGACATTAAAAAGTTCATATCTTGGCAAGTTGCCTCTTTGGCCAACTATTGCCGAGATTTCCACTATGGCCCCGAACATAAGAAAAAAGGATGTCTCAGTCTAGGTAGTATATTATTATTGAATTCAATATATATTGTTATAGTATGGAGGGGGGGGGGCCCAATGAAAATTATGATTGAATATTGGGTCTCAAATATTAAAAGATTGAGAAGAACTGCTGTGTAGAACTGTTCTCAACGTTGTTTCATCAATCACAGATATAATTGATGAATAACAATTGACATGTTAAAGATTTGTTATGAAAAACATTGTTTATTGCTAAACTCAAATATTGTGCTACTTATTACTTTCGCTATATATAGCGTCATCTGTTGGTAATTTTTTGCACTTTTCAGTTTCCATAAAATCCTATGTCATTTCAATCATGTGTGTAAATGTTTATCTCTCTACCTACATTATTTTGTAAATTATTGAATTTTTAAGTGTTAACGGACTTTGTGGGGTCACCTGCTATAACATTATAATACGATTGTAAAATATTTGAAACACACATGCTCTTAAACAGTAAGACACTCAATTGTTTCAACTATTCGATACATTAGTTCAATTTATTTTAAATGCAATTGAAATATCTTCACCCAAATACATGTTTGATATCTTATATATGATTAATGAACATGATATGTGGTTTTGAATCCTATCACATATAAAAATTTTAAGCTTACATAAACTGGTGACATTTATTCAAGAAATGAAAAAAAAAAAAAAAACTACATAGCGATTGACAAAAAAAGGAAAAGAAGCTGCCAACAACGATTACCTTTAACTTTTCAAAATATGTCCCTGGTAATAATAAAGTTAAAATTCAATGTTGTGTATGAACACAAATCATTACAGATCCAATTTTAAAGAAAGAGAAGAAAGCCATATTTCACGAATGAAAAACTGCTCGTGAAAGAACATTTTTTTTCTCCTCCAATGAAAAAGATAAAAATAGAAAAAGAAATATGGTTCTGCAAATAAAATTGCATCAACATCGAGAAACCGTAGAAAATGAAGACTCCAGGGAAAATTCCCTTTTACAAAATGAACACATATTTCACTCATTCTTGTTCTTTGCATTTCGAAAATTGATTTTTTTGCAAACATCCAGAGCTTACGAACTCCTTTTACGTCATCAATATGGTAACTGTCGATATATTTATTAAAAATAACAAAGGTCCACTTTCGCCGGTCACAGGTGTACGTAACAGCCGATTAGGAACATCGGTTACCTTCTCAGGAAAGGATATAAGTCCTTTATCCCTCTCGGAGAAATGTCCTTTTCCTTCACAAATGTAGAGACCTTAAGTATACTTTTATCGTTTCTTAAGTATCGGACTCTTTTGTATAGTTATATTAGTAGAGTACTAAGTTATATTTCTTCATATTTTATGAATACCAAGCGATTCATGTGCTGAAAGGTTTCACAAGGCTCACATTTTAAAGTTATTCAGTGCGTTATGGTTATGACCATATAAAAGGAAAAAAAATGGATATTTTTCTAAAACCATAAGGTATCCGAACACGTTCGGAGTTCTTTTAGACAAAATAACCTATTTAAACATTATAAAGGCGTTTTTAGGACTCAATGCCAATAAATACTAAGAATTAACCAACAGTATTTAAAATAAATTGCCTAAATTTCACAAAAATCACAATTATAAGTGAAATCTTAGCAACATTTTTTTAAACCTTTTATTAAAATTTGAAAATTTTAGAGCTGATTGAGTAAACATTATAGAAAAAAAAAACATTCTTTATGAGACCATTATAAGCCCTAACTCAAAAAATATTCATATAAAAAGAAATATTTTAGTACATTCTCTAGAAAATAGCATAAATATTAGATTCAAAAAGTTGTACAGAAATATATTTGTAATATTTTGAGTAATCAGACTCGCCATGATAGATTTAAAACAATTTAAATGCCCACTTCTGGTAGATCTAAGACCCACTTCCGGTTTTCCTAACTCAATAAAATTTATTGTAGTTTGGCCTCTAGGTAGCGAAGAAACAAAACAAAGTATGTTTTGTAAAGCCAAAAGATAGCTCTATTCAATAAAATGGAAAACAAAAATATCTGTCTTGACCGAATTTGGTGATTTTCAACGTGTTCGGATACCTTAAAATATAAATTTATGGAAAAAGTTACATGTGTATATGAACTACAGTCGGACCCCAATTTAACGAATTCATCGTGACCGAGCATTTTGTTCGTTAAATCGGGGTTTTTCGTTATATCGAGGTCTAAGGAAACACAAATTTTTTGCTCTTATCTTTTGGAAATTCTATAATAAGCAACTACACATTGTTAAAAATTCCATTGTTAAAAATTATACATTTTTTTATTCAATCACTAAAAATACTGTTAGTGAAAGAAATAACGCATCAGTAAATTAAAAATTTTAAAATACTGCTAAGAAATCTTCGAAAATGTCTTTGATTCCTTACGCGAAAGAGTTCTTTTTCGACTTTATGTAGAAAGGAAAATATTGCGTTATTGTTATTTACATCCTGCTTCATGAGGTATGTTTTCACAGTTTGCGAAAAATGTAAAGCATTAAAAAATGTAACAATTTTGATAATAGCTTCATTAGCGATTTCCGTGTATCAGACTTGTTATTCATTGGCTTCCACAAATCAAGAAACTCTTCAACTTCAATTGCACAAACATTTCGCCATCAAATGTAACGTAAACGTTAAAATCTTAAAATATTCCCTGCGTTGTGGAGATGACTGACATAAGAAAGGAATTTCCTATCCCCTATTCAAAACTCACATGATAAATTGCCTTCATGACTCGTCTGTACCTGTAAAGTCTAATAATTCTTATAGCACCCTTTCCCATCGAAATTTGCTGCTTACAAGAAAAGTTTTTTTCTGTTCCAAACAAAAAGGATATGTCATTTGAAAAAAAAATTCCATTTTTTTTCTAATAATACCAAAGAAAAAAAATGTTCAGTTGTTGAAATAATTCATTAATTCGGGGTTTATTATTCGTCAAATAGGGATTTTTTTTACCTTCTTTTTAATCGGAAAAAGAGAAACATTCGTTAAATCACGAAATTCGTTAAATAGGGGTTCGTTAAATCGGGATCCGACTATATAACACATTCGTACAGTTTGAATAACGTATAAAGAAAAAATTTCATCGCCCATCTGGTATAGTGGTTAGCGAGGCTGACTGCTGTGCCGTAGGGTCTGGGTTCGAATCCCGGAAAAGACATGGATGTTTGTAAATGTATAGTGCCTTCGTGGCATGGGTGTACTATAAATAGCTGTCGAGCCGCAAGTCCTCTCGTGTGGTCGGTGGAAGGGGAAGAGAGGTGGGAGTCCCCTGACCATCCCCAGGTGTCCTCCCTAAAAATTGGGGTGGAAACGAGCCAAATCGTACTGTCACCTATATGGTGCTGAAAACTACGGCTAACGAAAGGCGTCACCTAGCCCTTTGCCATGATGAATTTTGTGGGTCTCGATCTGGCTTTTGCGGATCAAGTGGCATCAGTAACAACAACAGTATTAGTTTCACAAACAGTTTATACTTAGATTTGGAAACTAATTATCTGTTGATTTGTGTATTAAACTATTTGAAAAATGTTTTATTTGAAATTTTAGTTAATCAGATATTTAAAATGTTCCTTTAAAGTTAACGATCATTTAAAACCTATTTTTGAGCCACATTAAACAAGAATTTTTCTCGCAGTAATTAACTAATTTTAAATTGAGTCTAATTTATGATGATAAATCAATTATGCTACAAAAATAACATTTACAGCAAAAAAAAAAATGCTTCGGGTAAGTGAATTAACTATGTTTCCTAATTTAATTAAGGAATCTTATTACGACATACCCTTTGATTTATTAACTCAGAGATGAATTTTGTACCACTAGAATTGCAAAAGTAATAAAAATATTCTTCCTCCTTCTTTGATGATAGATTTTTTCTCGGATTTACCTTTTTTGAAATTCTGAAAATCTTCAGAGAATTCATACAAAAGTATTTTTTTTTAATTAAATGATCCATTTACAAGCAAATACATTTTCATAACAAGATAAAACTTGAATATTAACTTATTAATTCCCGTCCAAATTAAAAAGTACAACATATTTTCTAAAAACACAAAATTGTTTACCACTTGTTAAATTAAATATGCACGTGTGTTTATAAATAATTTCTGCATTTGTGCGATCAACGTCATTTTACAGGATATAAATACTGCCACAGTTAAAGTAACAGATACTTTTAAAACTTCCAGGGGAAATGTATGTATTTTGCAAAAAAAATTTTCTATGACTATATTACTTTATCTCATTTCAATACCTATATATTTTTTTTTAATTTATTTGTATATTATATAAATAGGCTTAGTTATAAACAATTTTCTTCAAGGAAAGTATTTTTTATGACAAATAATTACTGAATGGAGTTTAAATTTTGAAACGGAATTCGTTACTTAGAAAAAAGAAAATAAATGATAGATTTTCTAATTTATACATAGGTGAAAAGAAATAACAGAACATTTCATGAAAAGATTAAGTGTAATATTTTCTCTCAATTTAATAATATACATTTTATTTGCATGGAATGCAATGGATAGTTAAAATATAAAAGTAGTACAAAGTATAGCAACGAATTCCCTTTATTATCACAAATTCAATATTTGTAATATCCAAACTCAATACTACCTTTATGAAACATTTGGGAGCCCAGAGATACAAAAAATTTGGTCAAATTTAGAAATAATATTAATGTCTCGCAACGAAAAATTAATTTAGCAAATTTATGCAATTACTGAATAATTTAACCTATTTATTTTCGAATTTTTAATTATAGGTTTATACAGTCCCCTCTATTCTCCATCTCTAATTCATCAACCGATTAATCAAAAAAAAAAAAAAAATTCTAAATGTATTAAATATTCAAATAGGGTTTTAGTAGGATATTTTCATTATTATTTGTAGTTTTTGAAAATTACTTTTTAATTATTATTTAAATCATGTTGGAACAGTATAGTTCATGCAACCCATACATTTAATGCATGAAGTAACACAGGTGTGAAAAAAATATCAGCTGTGCAAAATACTTCTGCTGAGTTATGTCAGAAAATTATCCCCGTACATTCTTCCCATTAAGTATTGTTTTTTTGCAAAAAAAAAAGAAAGAAAAGAAAAAAAAACCCGGTTTTCAAAACAAAAAAAAAACATACAGTAATTTTAAAAAATTTACTATTGTATTACAATGGCCTAAATATATTTATTATATATAGAATTAATTAAGAGGGCCGGCACTTAAATTTTCAAAAAAATATTGATTTTTACTTTTTTATATTTTCTAAAAAAGTTTAAATATTTCTGTTTAAAATGATATATGATATGAGAAAATATAATAATTAGAAGTATTTTTATTTATTTTTTTAAATGAAGCTCCTCCTAGCTTAAGTTTCTAATGAGCGCGAATCCATATGATGTTCAAGTGGAAAAATCTGACTGAATTACGCTTATCCAAAATTGCATGGGTACAAGTCTTTTGGATCTTAAAAGCGAAACAGGGAGAAAAAATTTAAGTGATGGAAAACGCAAAGTGGTCGTAATCGACTCACCGACATTTTGATATCAAAAATTCAAAAATATTATATTATGGCTATTGGAAATATTATCATGGATCTACACAGCATGAAAACTTCTGTTTGGGCTGTTTATTTTCATCTTCTATCTTCAAACGAGAGTCCTCAACATGAACTGTGTCCCGCGGGTATAAATGCCTATTGCAAGTTTGAAAAGGCAGAAGCTATAAATGTAACGAAAGGCACTATAATAATAAACATATATACACGGGCTATATACGATAATGAATTAAATTAAGCCAATTTTTAGAGATCTAGATGGTTGTATGCTATTAAGAAAATATTTACATGGAAAGACCCAGAACCCAAATGAATCAATTAATAGCACCATATATGGTCAGTGATTCCAAGATCTACATTTGTGGAAATAAAAAAATCTAAAATTAGAGGTGAATATGGCTATTGCAGAGTTCAATATAAGTCATGAAACAAAATAAATTATCTTAAAACATTCTGATACTGAACTAAGTTATAACTGTATGCCATGCTTCAAAACACTAGATGCACGTAGGATTCGTGTAGCCCAACGAAAGCATCTTAAGATCCCCAAAAAAGGCAAAATTGTTAAAAATAATGAAAAAAAAGAAAATTGGAAGAGTATTTTGTATAAACAGAGAGTTAAAAAATGCTTCATATGCTTCTGGAAAATACTAAAAAAAGTAAACGAACAAAAATGACAAATTTGTACTTAAAAGCCGATTTTCACAAAATGTAATATTTTTCACTTTATATGTACCTTTTATTCAAAACTACGAATCATATCATCCTGAAATATTTTCAGTGAGCAGGTTTTTAATATGTTTACTCATTTTAACAAAATGAATTAGATATATCTAACAAACCTTTTTGGTTATGACTTTTTAAACTAAATTCTAGAGAAAAATTAGATGATTTTTAAGAAGTTTATAATTAATTTAATTTTTAACAAAAAGACAAAATCCTCCTTTAAAGTGTTATTGTTAGTACACATAACTTACTGTAAAAATTTTATCCATGAAAAGTAAGTATTTTCTGAGAAAACAGTACATAAACTTACACAATTTAACATAGGCTCTTTTGGACGTGCCGAACCTTTTTAATCAATTTTTATGAAATATATTCAAACTCTTATGTGTTAATATTTTTCTGATGATACCTTTTCTTTTGTCTGATGCTTCTTCGAATGAATTCGCTTTCACTTTCCAATTCTGGTTTTTGATTCGAGCATCCAAATAAATTCATCTAGTTTACTAACTTTCCATCTTTTTTTCTTTCTCTCTCTGTTGTCACCAAAGTATTATTTCTCGATTTCTTCCTGAAATCAGTAACCTTAAATTTAAATGCAGGCTCCCAAATTTTGAAGAAAATAGTCAATATGGTAGCGTAGGAAATGAATTTTTAAACTCATCTTACATCCTTGAAGTTAATACGCAACCAGCATACGTAGTACAATACATTAGTGGAAAGATATTTCGTATTTCTCAAAAGTGTGTACAATATATCGAAAGAGTCTCAAGTTTTATTTTCTTTTTCTCACATTTTTTCCAAAAATAAACTATAAGATAAAAAATTTATACTTCAGGGCCAGTAAGTACTACCATTTTCAACTTAGCCTTAAACATTTTTGGGAACTTCGAACACAGATATCTAAAACATTCCCTATCTTTTGGTAACGACTCAATAAACTGCTTCGTAAGCTTCAATTTCATATGATAAGGTGGTAATAAATCTGTTTCTGATAAACCCTGGTTGTATTGATGATGCCTTTTTCGTCAAGGGTTAAGGTACCTTTGTGTGGCTAGCCAGTTTTTGTGCAATACTCTGGCCCTACTATTCACAAGCATAGATATTAAGGATATTTTGCATACGCTGGCTTTTAGCCTAACAGGATTAATATGTTCCATTCCCCATAAATCATTAATTTACCTTGGTATACTCTTGATGTTAGATTTTATCAAGAATCATTTCCAAAACATTATATCTTTCTCCCATAAACAGTGAGTGTCCCATAGAAACCGATGTATATGCATTTCCATTATGCAACAAGATTACTTTGAGGTAATTTAGGATAAATCATTGAAAGGGAACTGTGTGAAGGTAAATCTCCTATTTTAATTCAAAGCACTTCATTAACTTTTGAACATCAATATACCAACGTGAACAGGTTTAAATTAATTATAGCTATCTCTATGGTAAATATGTGCAGTAAGAGTTAAATTAAAAAGCAAATTCCATCCAAAATAACAAATATTACCTTAACTTAAACAGCAATGAGACACAAACACTCAAATTCAAATTCATTGAATAATCCTGACATCGGTAGCTCTTAACTTTGAATACAATTTGCGAGCTTCCATGTAATATGTCGATTACACATCTAATCTTCAATTCACTATCACACCTAACAATCATCTCCTTTGTTATTTCCTGAGATCTATTTAAATAACAATGTAAATTTGCACACGTCACGGTTACTTCACAAAATGAGGTTCTGAACCCAATCAATCTATCAACAAAAATGGCAAATGTGAATTGGAAGTATGGAATCGCGTGAAAACCCCTCTACTAGCTCCATGTGAGAGAAAAAAATGTTGAGGTTTTTCGTCAATAGAAAAAAAGTATGTGCTTTTTAGGGAGGTAATATGTCTTCCTCCTCCGATTCACTCAGGATTGAAACTGACTAGGAAACTGGTTTTTCAGAACTATGGGACATTGGAAGAATTACTGAGTTAAGATAGAACAAGTTCTTATTTCTTTTATTAAATCTTTTTACATCTACAGAACAGACAGCAGCAAGGCTGGCTCTAGCAGTTTTGCCACCCCTCTCTCTGAAGTAAAAAAATTATAATTAAAAAGAAAAATTGTTCACACAGATACACACCTGTAAAACTTGAATAAGTCTTGCGAACAAAAGGGCAGCTTAACAATATTATATATATGTGTGTATTACGTTAAGTCAAATACGAAAAAAAATCGAAATTAAGAACATAATTACCTATTATTAATTCAAGCGAGTAAAAAGTAAGGGAAGGAATCGACCATTTCAGCATGCCAATTTCTTTTGAAAAGTGTCTACTAATGGTGGGGATCACATACGTTTAATTTACCTTATAGTAACCACACTCAAGACTAAAATAAATCATCTATCCTGTGGCTCTCTATCAACAGAAAATTATTATTGTCCCTGTATTCCCTTTTGGATATCTGCAGTGGCTTAACGGAGAATATTAGAACCCCC
>BMAV01019674.1:0-12476 GCA_019973955.1 Trichonephila inaurata madagascariensis
TATAAATTTTTACTGAAATAAAATTTTCAGTAAATATATTTATATTGATATTTTAAAACCATATTTTATAAATCAAATATTGATTTTTACCTTAAAAATTATTATATAAAATTATCAAAAATAGTTTTATTGTAAAAATAACACATAAAAATAATATATAAAAAATGTATAAGATAATAAATAAAAATGTAATAAATAAAGAAATAACAGAGAAAAACTTTTAAAAATTAAACTTTTTCATATTCAGTAGTATTTTCTCAAATTTCTATAATTTTTAATTTCATATTTAAGAAACAAGAATTCCTAAATTTAAAAGAAAATATCAACTGTTCCAAAGAAAATTGGAAATTTTACGTATAAAAAGAATTATAAATGTAAAAGAACTGTTTTATGAGCGTTCACATGTACAAATTTCTTCTATTTTAATCTCTTCATTTACACTAAAATTATTACTCTAAAACTCTTTGAAAACTTGTTAGCATTCAAAATAAGCCCAAAACTGAAATTAAAAATTCCTTTTTTTATGTATTCTCTTTAAAAAATGTAATTATATTTTGGACTATATTATGTTGCGGAAGAACCGCATTCCACCATTTTTTTCTGACTCTTCTTACTTCGTGTTGCTCTAAATCTGTGACGTAGCCAGATTTAATAGACGACAGCCACATTTGAATGATACTCGCTCTGTTTGGTGATCTTGGCGTAATTTGAACTGGTTAAAAACCTCGATTACTGAAGAGTTCCCGTTGAATTTGTTATTTTTTTGAATTTTTGTAATTTAATCGTATTGAAATACTTTATTTTTACTCATTGTGATTAATGAAATATATAATATATTATCTGGTTAATGAAATAATAATGAAATTCATTCTGCTAATTTATATTAGAATGTTCTTGCTTTCTTCAATTTTTATCACTGTATATATTACGTGTCAATGTGACTGTTACAATAAATATTGCAGAATCTTATATATATATATATATATTCTGCATCTATCTTATATTTGTATGATATTAGTGTTTTTCAATTTCAAATTTATATTTATGTCTTTAATTGTTTTAAAAAAAACTAAGTTATTTTCCTTTAGAATAAAAATAGCTGTTTTTCTAAAAATCAATTTTCCTCGAAAATGTTGAATTTTTTTATTTAATCGTATTGAAATACTTTATTTTTATTCATTGTGATTAATGAAATGTATAATATACTATGTGGTTGAGATGAAACAATAATGAAATACATTCTGCTAATTTACTTCAGATATTCTAAGTTCCAGCTTACTTCAATTTTTATCACTGTATATACCATGTGTCAATACGACTGTTACAATAAATATTGCAGAACCTTATATATACATTCTGCATCTATCTTATATTTGTATGATATTATTGTTTTTCAATTTCAAATTTATATTTATATCCCTAATTTTTTTAAAAAAAAACTAAGTTAATTTCCCTTAAAATAAAAAAAGCTGTTTTTCTCAGAATCAAAAATTTGCCTCGAAACCAAAATTCAAAATGTTCCATGCGTTGCAATTTTTGTCGAATTATAACAAAACTTTCCAAAAGTGTTAATCTAATGTATAGTCATAAATTCTTGGATGCATTGTAGTAATAGTGATAGAGGGTGTGAAAGAAGAAATTAAAGTTTTTTATGTAGGAAATCATTAAAATTCTTGAAATTTTCATATAAAAATTTACGTTTACCCATATTTTGTAAATTATCATATAAAACATTACATTGCATGCATACATTTGTAAAGAATTGCTTAAAGAAGTTAAATAAGTTGAAAATATAAAATTAAAAAAAAAAATCAAAACGCATGAAACGTTTTGAAATTTTTTTTTTAAAAACTACTCATTTTTTTCTCACCAAATTTTTTATATGGTTTTAGTTCTAAGTTACATACACACAGTAAAAATTTGGGGCATGTTTGTAAAAAATTAAAAAAAAATTTTTACTGTCCACTGTAGCCTTAAAAGGTCCTCACAAAACAAACTTAAGACAATCACAGATATCTTCTCAAACTTCATTTCCACAAAAAGATAATATCAATATATTCTTTGAACTGTCAAAGTTTTCATACACATGCTTTGGATCTCGATGAAAGTGTTATGCAACATGTAACTATATTACTCTTAACAGAAACTTGGATGAAGAAAGTATATATTACAAATTTTCATTGTATTGCTAAATTCCAAAGATACAGTCACAGAGCTGGTAGAGTTGCTATGTATGAAAACAAGTAATAAAAAAAAAAGTTAATTTCAACTTAGAGATCAGCAAAGAAATATTTTATTTTAGCTACTTTTTATTAAATAGTTATAATTAATATAAATATGCATATACATATGACAGAATCACAACATTAAGTGGTGATTTTTTATCATTATCATTAAGGTATCATATTGTTATCCAAAACAATCGTGTATATAAAATTTCAGTTCAACTGAATGCTTTAAAACGTGAGAAAAAAAAATCTTTTAAAGTTTTGACCCAAGTCGCTAAAAATGAAACCAACGTGGCTGTATCTGTAATTCTTTAAATAATTAGTTTCAGTCAATTAATTTTAATTAACTAAAATTATCGTATTTTTACCCAAAACAATAGTGTATAGAAAATTTCAGCTCAAATGAGCGATTTAAAATGTAAAAAAAAAACCTTCTCAAGTTTCAACACAAGTCTCCAAAAATGATGCCAACGTGGCTGTATTAGTATTTGAATAATTAGTTTTAATCAATCAATTTTTATTAATTATAATTAAACTCTGTATTGTCATCCAAAATAATTATGTATATAAAATTTCAGCTCAATTGAGTGCTTTCAAATGTATTTTAATAACGATTGAAAATTCTATCAAGATAAATATATAGAGTGTGAGCTAATAGTAGGAATTGAATAAGGGAGATACGACAACTTATGTCACTTCAGAAATGGACGTAGCATTAAATACTACAGAATCATTTGGGTTTAATGAGTCATGTATCAGAGAAATTTGTGCAGCAAAATGTAGAGCAGAAAATGGACAAATAATTTTAATGGTTACTATTTATATTTCTTCAAATCAAAGTGTACAGAAAATTATCGAATTCATTCACAAAAATTTTGTTGTCTATACTCTGAAGCCGCAGATCAACTCTTCTGAACAAATTGCCTATTATTTTACGTGGGGATTTTAATGTAGATTTTTAATGTTTTTGTTTCATTGATTTATACACATATCTATGTGAATAAACTGTGCTTTAATAAACTTAATTTTGTTAAATAAAGTCAAATCACTTGAATTTAAAATTTTTTATTTTTTGTGCAAAAAAACAATATATTTTGATGTTTAGTAAATCACAACTTATGCGTTAAAATGTAAAACTTTTAAGATACATGTGACACAATATGTAGTTATAAACATGGTTAAATAATTCAAATTTTAATAATACAGACACCATCAATACTAATTTTACATTATAGTCAATTGAAATATAATAGACAATAGCTCTATAGAAACTGATTGTTTTCTAAATATAATGCAAATGAGAAAACAGTAAAGATTTTCACTTAAGTTACACATTAAAAAAAAAAAATTTCTTAAAACACAGCAAAAAATTTTTTAAATTACATAAAGTAATAAAATTTAGAGGATAGTAGAAATAATGTGCAATTATTTTCTTTTAGGGAGTGTAATTATTCAAAATAAATGCAATTCTTAACATTGATTTTTTTGCATTTTACCAAAGGAAAAATGGTGTCAAAACGTACAAGAGATAGTACCAAAAACATCAAACTGGTACCTTTACCCCTAAAGAGAAAATGCAATTCTCTGAGAAACTTTTTTTCTCCCAACAATTTTTCACATTGATGATCATTTCAATTGATGGTTTTGAATCATGATGTCATACCAGAGGTTGTGAGAATCCTCTTGATGTATGCAAGCATGATGGAAAAGGTGAAAAAGCAGATAAACAATTTTTACAGAATATCATTATGAATTTAGAGGATCTCCTTCCCATCCATCACTAATTAGTACCCTTTCACAGAAATTGATATCTTTTAACATCGCTGCAAAAGATGTCATCCAGCATGATAATCTAATGAAATTTTTTCAAATTGATTTGCTTCCTGTTTTTACTCCTGAGTAACAGAAGAGAGAAGTACTTAACAGTTTTTATTGAACACATATTATATACGCTTTAATTTAACACCATCTAAAAAACTTTAAAATTTTGTAAAATTGAATCAATATTAAAATAAAAATTACAAAAATCTTGTTGTTGGGTTTGAATCACAAAAAAAAAAAAATCTTTGTAATAATAATTCTATATTTTACTTACTGATAAATTCATGTACTTGCGAATCAATAAACAAATAAATATATTATCATATATAATCAAAGATTTGCATATTATGAGTTTTATTTTGAGAAATTCGTAAAAATTTTGCTTGACTAATAGAATTGCATGCAGCCTGCAGCTGCCCACCCCTGGCTTAAGCTAATCTAATAAGAAAATACCATAAATTGCTTCATATCAAATGTGTAAAAAATACTTTTCAAATGTCTACCTTTCATGCAACATCAGTAACAAAGCAATGAACACAACTAGAAAAATAAAATTTTTTAAAAAAATTATTTTAACTATACATAATTAGCATGTACCATTGAAAAAGATAACTGATTAGTTGCATATATACAAAAACTAGCTATTACCCACCCACTTTGCTGGGTATTTTATAATATTGTATGAATATATTCTGTTTATACATATGTATTAGGGGTGGCCAACCCGCAGCACATGTGTTCAGTGTGGCACTGCGGAATTGTAACTGTGGCACACAGACTTTGGATAAATGTTTTCTATTTTGAACGTAAAATCAAAATATCGCTGCTCCTAAAAAACAACCTAATTTTATCAGCATCTTCAAGAATGAATCCTAACATGGATGACTTGGTAAAAAAAATTACTAACTGAAAAACTTATTAAGTATTGACTGTTAAATAATTTTTTAGAGTTAAATTCTTCAAGTAACTCATTTTTATGTTACATTTCCACTACTTAGAATGTAAAAGTGCTATTTGCGTAAAGTTCCCATAATAAGCTTATATGTAACATTTTTTCATTCTGTTTCTTTTATTTGTTGGAGAAGTTGAAAGTTGCACACATAATTTTTTTTTATCAGATAGTGGCACTCTTCCCAAAAAGGTTGGCCACCACTGATATATATAAATTACTAATATGCTAAGTGCCATCATAGACCTACATTTGATGGTATTGAAAAACATTCTTATAAATTTCACCTCTTGATTTAAAAAGAACAGAATTTCTAAAATTGATGTAAAATTAACTTTCACGCCTCAGTAATTGTCTCCTTCAAAGTGGATTGCTGCCAAACCTATTTTTATTGGATCTACTCAACATGCTCACCAAATTTCAAGCCAATAGTTCAAAAACAGAATTTTTTTCTATCATTAACCCTCTCACTGTGTATCCCGTGATTTCCACAGGCAAAGTACACGTAGCAAAGGTAGCACTATGCAGCAAGAGGGTTAAGCCCTGTAACTCCCGCCCCCTTCCTTGACAGTCAATTTCCATAAGACCCATTTTTAGCAGATATCAACTCAGTGAAAGACATATGCATACTAATTTCATTACAGTAGGTCTCAGAAACAGGAATTTTTTTTTATCTATACACCACAGAACTCCTCATGAGAGACGATTTTTTGGTCCACACTTTAGTGGCAACAAGACATTAAATGGTACTTATAAATTATTATAAGCTATTGGCGACATATGAAACAAAGCACATGGTTGCCGATTCATCATGTATGGCACAGGATTAATATATATAAATACCTACATAAAAAGCTCCCTGTTAATTATTGACAATTTTATAAAATTACTATTACCATCAAAAATAGTTGCTGATATTTTTAGTGTGAAAATACATTGGTTTTAATAAAAAGATTATAAAAAAAAAAAAAAATCAGCTGTCAACAAAGCTTCTATATATTTAACATTTTAAAACAGATTGGGGTACTTATGTATTATCGCAACTTTTTTTGGTGACATTATATGAAGTGAAAGATCACGATTGCTAATTCAGTGCATACGACACATGCGAAAGCGAGCAGGTTGTCAACTTAGCGAGTTATCTTGAACATTGGCATTGTTGCAATAATATGTAAATACCCAGATTGGAATATAAATTTACCATAATTCAAATTTGAAAGGGAAAAATTGTCACTGTGTAAGCATCATAATGTCATCAATACATTCAAGAAATTCTGTACATCAGCAAAACTCACCAAACAAGACAAGAAAAAAAATTTCTACTATTTCCATTTTTCTTGTTCTTACACAACTTTTGAGGCTTGAATCACAGGTAAATATTTCAATGCTAATGAACAAGAAACTCAAAATCTCAGAATTAAAATTTTTGAGAAAGGTTGTTAGAAGCATCTATAACACAAAACAATTAAATTTGTCAAACTTGGTGGGAAAGAGAAAACCGCAGTCACTAGGCATACAGTTCATCTGAACCTCATTCTTTTATGTCAATCGAAAAACGTAGAGAAAATTCTGGGTAATCATACTTACCTGAAGAATATTTTTGAATCACACTTTTGTAATTAGATTTCACAAGTGATTTATAAAACCTATATAGATGCTTGACTATTTCTATTAGCTCAAATAATTCTAAATGTGTGAAAGAAATTAGGTCACGTGGCCATTTTGGATGTGTTTCATTAAACATATTACCCAGAATCAAACAAGCAGCGCCAATTTTACTGGGTAAATATTGTGCACAAATAGTCTCATCCAAGAGTGCTACTTCACTCAAATATTGAAGAAAATAAAAATCACTTTTTACCATAGAACCCAATACACTGCAATATATTTCTATGAAACTAAGAGATGTAGGATATCCTAATTGAAACTCCAAAGTCTGTAGAATACGTTGTTCCATTTTAGTCAATCGTGAATCAGGAGATCCTTCCAACATCAATTCCTCAGAAAAAAATTTTGATGGAGGTGGGTAGACACTCTCATACTTAAATGCAAGCGATAAGGCACTTGCTCCAAGTTCCTGAAATTCACTGAGGTCAATTTCATTCCTGGTAAGAAATCTATCTATATAATAAACTGATTTTTGAATCATCTGACTTGTGAAATCGTATTTAATGGATGATTCTATTAACCAATTCACAAGTGCAGCTCGATTGTTCATCGAGATACCTCTTCTTTTGTGCAAGATATCCAAGTTAACCCGATTTGATAACTCAAGTTCTCTCAAATATTCAAAAATATCATTCTTATATGGCAGGTCTAAGTTTTTAATATACGCACTCTCATCTTTAATACTAGATGTCTGTTTCTTGCAATCTTTTTTACTTGGAAAACTTGAAATCGTCCAATTATCGGTAAATGTATTTTCATCTACACCATTCTTTGTTGATTTTTGCCCGTAATCATTGATATTTTCAGGATTTATTTTACATTTTGGCACTTGAATACTTACGTTCGAGGTATTACTTAAATCCGAAAGAATTTTGCGCCCTTTGAATATCTTTAAATTTGCTCCGGCAGTTATGTCCGGATATTCAAAACACTGCATTTTAAACTGGGAATAATAGCGCCAATGCACACTAAACTGATTTTATGAGATGCTTTTGAAAGGAAAAAATTATACATTTGACATTAGTACATACTAGATCCGTTTAGTCCATACGAGAGCGAAGATCTTCAGTTGCACACAAGAAGTGACTACACATGCTGAAGTTCAGTTCAGTTCAGTTCAGTACAGTGCTTAACACTGTAAAAATGGAGACATGGCTAAAGCCTTTTGCTATGATGTATTATGAATGGGCTCGATTCATCACTAGATGGCGCTGAGATCGGTCTTGTATCACGTGATTTTCCATGTGCGATCAAGTACAGTCGGTCGAAAAAATAGCTGAGCACCGTGACCCTTTTAAAAAATGATTGAAAATGGAAAACGACCTTTTTTTGAATTGAAAACCATCTCATTTGAAACTAATCATGGGAACCATCTCGTTTAAAATTAATCATGAAAACTATCTCATTCGAATCGAAAACCCTCTCATTTTAAATGAATCACCATTTCGTTTGAAATTAATCATGGGAACCATTTCGTTTGAAACGAATCGCCATCTCACATTTGAAAGGAATCGACATCTCATTTGAAAGGAATCAACATCTCATTTGAAACGAAGCACCACTTCGTTTGAATCGAAAATCATCTCATTTGAATTGAAAATCGTCTCATTTAAATCGAAAACCATCTCATTTGTAACCATCTCGTTTGAATCGAAAACCATCTCATTTGAAACAAAAACCTCTCAACGCCGTATTTTTGTGGTTTCGTTCCCCCCTTTTCTGTTCAAACGGCTCTTTTTTCTATGACTCTTGTCCATTTTTCACCTACTTTTTATCCAACACTTGCATTCAAGGTTTCAATCTAAAAGTAAAGTTTAAACGGCTCTTTTGTATGAATCTCATCCCTTTTTTCACTTACTCTTTATTCCAATGTCGTATGTAGGGTCTAAATTGGAATGGGACACAAAGTATCCCAGAGTAGTAGGGAGGTATGGACAACACAACTTTTTCAGATTTCTCTCAAAAATATTTTTTCACGGGGCGAAAGAAAAAATTTTCATTCCACCCCAGAGAGACAATTTAGGCAGGGGGTCATCCACAAATGAAATGTAGACATCTGGAAGGGACTATCGACAAATGAAATTCGGGACATGTCAAATGAAATGCTTGGCATGTCAAATGAAATGTAGACATCTGGAAAGGGTTATCTACAAATGAAATGCTTGACATGTCAAATGAAATGTATGCATCTTGTGAGAAAACGGGGGATGCCAACGAGACAAGCCCTTCAATCTTGGTGTGAAAAGCAAGGAACAAGCCACCTCAACGAAACAAGCTCTGCAATCTCGGTGTGAAAAGCAGACGACCATTATCAACAGGTAAGTCTCATTTATATTTGATGCATTCCAATCTTGGTGTATACATGGACCCGAAAAAAAGGGGGACCGAGTCGACTCGATCCCCCAATTTTAGGATTTGAAGATTTTGGCCAAAAACATTTACCGATACGACTGCCAGAATCTGAGAATATGAATCACTTTAAATCCTGACAGTCTTGACGAAAAACGTTTAGCATGCTCCATAACAATATGACTGATTTAAGACTGATGGCTTCTGGCCTTTTATACTCTGATAAAGTCACGTGAAACGATTCCTATTGGCTGATGCACATGTTGCGATGCAGCGTAAGTTTTAAAAATAGGCTCTCCAACGTTGGCATAGTGTGTGTCTTGAAAAAAGGGGGACCGAGTCGACTCTTGTATCGACTCGATCCCCCTTTTTTCGGTAAAAATTTTTTTTGCACTCACTCACTCTACCAGATGGGCCGTCTGTTTTTTGCATTCAGCCTGCAGCTTGTTAAAATGCTGTAGGTATCGCGCAGATCGATAAGATTTCACCATGGTGCACTCGGAAAGGTCAAAATTCTCGTACACCTCCTCGTGCAGGTGGTCAGGCAGGGAGAGGTCATTCAAATCCCGGAAATGGGGCAGCGTTTCCAGGTTGATGGTGAAAAGTCCCAGCTTTTCAAAAATGTTTCGCTGGTCGGATCCCTTGACGACGATGAAGCCTCTGTTTCCTCGGGCCAGGTGACAAAACTTGCCCCTGAATCAAAATTACAGGTATTCCAGAGGCACGGATCCGGGCAGGTGGTTATTCAACCTGAGCCGTTCGTTGATGTACCGGTTGGCTCGGCCGTCTTTGGAGGTCGTGAGGAGGTTGGAGTGATCCACCGTGATGCAAATCACTTCCGGGTCCTTGCCATCCTTCGGAATGCTGGCAATGGACAAATCGACCGGGACAGGCTGGCCGCCATGGTGAAACACGTTGGCGTGGGCGAAAAAGGCTAGAGAAGACATACTGCTGTGCAGAGTGAGAATGTCTCTGGTGGCTGAGCGCTCGCCTTTTATACTCGAGCGGGTCACGTGATTCGATTCCTATTGGCTGATGCTTTCCAACCTTGAATCTGTGACATTTTTTGGATACTTTTTGATACTATTGATGGACATCATCTTGATACTTTGCAACCTTGAAGGAAATGTTTCACTCTGCACACATGAGACGAGCCCACTAAACGTTTAATGTTCCACACTACATATGAATTCAATCTTGGTGCATTACTTTCACACAGCACCTTCAGCATCCATTGGGGGAAATTTAGCTAAAGTTTTGAAAATGGGCTCTCCAATCTTGGTACACTATTTGGCCCGAAAAAAGGGGGACCGAGTCGACTCTTGTGTCGACTCGATCCCCCTTTTTCCGGGCCAATGTCCATTTTTTTTTACTGTGTCAGTACCGTCACTTTGTAGCTCCATTCCGCATGCAGCTTGTTAAACTGCTGCAGGTATTTGGCATATTGGTAAGATTTTACCATGGTGCAGTACGAAAGGTCCTCTTCCTCGTGCACCCCTTCATGCACGGGGTTGGGAAAGGTTCCATCGCAAATGTCTTTGAATGGGGGTAGCGTCTCCAGAGCCATGGCAAACAGTCCGAGCTCTTGAAATATTTTTTGTTGCTCCGTTCCCTTGACCACCATCAGGCCCCGGTTGCCTCGGGCCAGCTGATTAAACTTGCCCCTCACGCAAAAGGGCAGGTATTCCACGGGCACACTCTTGGGTAACGGGTGGTGTACCAGACGAAGACGAGCATTTTCGTGGCAGTTGGATCGAACCTCTTTGGGCTTGGACGTTTGCAAGGCATGATTCACGGTGATGTCAATCACTTTGGGATCGCTGCCATCCCTGAGAATCGTGGCAATGGACAATTCGATGGGCACGGGCTTGCCGTCGTGATGAAACACGTGGGCATGAGCAAAATAGGCTGGATGACTCGAGACAGACATGTTTCTTCAAGAAAAGCAGAATGAGGCTAGCGGCTGGCGGCTCGTTTTATATATGCTCGAGGAGCGTGACGTCAGAGGGCATCCCATTGGCCAACGCCTTTTCATGCGAGCGCTGCACGTGTTTTTCCAAAGCCCGCTTCCAAGGGTGGAGACCCACCATGCGCCAAGGGACATTGTCGTCTCGATGCATTTCCCAATCGTCCAACCACGTCAACCATGTCACGTACACGTCTGCGACTCGCGTGCAGTCTGTAAACTCCAAAAGGTACGCCTCCGTATTTCGAGGTTGATAGGCATCCCAAACTCGGCAAGACGGGGGACGACCCACTTGAAAGAATCGCAACTCGACCCCTTGGTCCCACGTCAAATCCAAATGACTCGTAAACACAATCACCGTTTTTCCAAACGATCGAGGAATGTGCACACCAAAGTAGGGTTCAAACAGGATGGTATAAGGATAGTCTTGCTCGTAATACGTAACTCGATCCGGCCACCGACCCAGATTTCCAAACACGATCGTGGTGCAATGTCGACACTGGTCCAATAAATTTTGCACCGAAACCATTTTTTTTACAGGCTCTTGTCTCCAAGTTTGGTATTTTTTTCGACAAAAAAATGAGACTTGATTCAGCAAACATGAAATTTATTGACAAAAAATAGTTACATTAAAATTTATTTACAAAAAATATTTACATTAAAATTTATTTACATTAAAAAGTATTTACATGCAAGACAAAAAACAATTGTGCACAGACAGATCCAACGGTTTAATCACTTTAAACCCAGTGGTTTTTGTCACATTCTTTTTCAATCGGGGCATGGTCAAGTCTATGGGTGTTTCTTGCTGCTCACTGGCCAACTCTGTTTCAAATTGATCCAAGTACGAGACGAGATCGTTACTATCGTCAAACAGAGAGGGCACCGTGTCTAGCATCTGGGGTTCTTGGGTGTGGGCTGCTTGAATCTCCTGTGGCGAGTAGTCTCCAAATACGGACGACATGATCTGATCCATTGAAAAGTCGTCCGTAAGGATCGGCTCACAAGTCTCGACCACAGGTGGATCTGGTAAAAGGAATTGTACAGGTGGTTGAGTGACTGGTTGATCTGGTATCTGCACAGGGGGTTGAGGTGTCGCCAGCTCAGGTGTCGGCACAACTGGAACAGCTATTTGCACAGGGGGTTGAAGCTCTGGAACAGGTATTTGCACAGGGGGTTGAGGTGTCGCCAGCTCAGGTGTCTCAGATATCTGCACAGGGGGCTGAAGCTCTGGAATCATCACAGGTTGAGGAGAGGTCAAGGCAGTTGTAGGTCTGGCAATCCACACTGGATCCCCCTGTTCAGAGGGTCTGATGACGGGTGTGATGATCACTTTGTATCTGTGTTGAAGCCTGTGTCTCTTGGAGGAGGGTCCGGACTGTTCTTCCAAAGGTCGTTTCATGGTCTCTGCAGGGACATGCGCCGGAGTCGGAGGCGGTAGCGTGTAGGCCTTTTGATCAAACCGTTTCATTTTTCTAAAATCCCCCAAGTTAAA
>BMAV01019674.1:19534-31999 GCA_019973955.1 Trichonephila inaurata madagascariensis
ACAGTTTTCCTTGCTGTTTTTCTTAGTGGAGGGAATTCAAAATCATCCTCATCTTTTCGTTTTTGCTGATTGTTTCTCCTAGTGGGAGAAGGTGGGGGAGTCCTCATGGGGGTATTTTCGGGAGAGACATGACGAGAGCAGCCTGGGCCGCTCCGGGCGGCCACGAGAGTCAAAATCACTCACCGCTTGTTGAAGCGTTCCTTGGACGTCTTGGAATTCGTTCCAGGCGAGCTGGTATAAGGAATCAGTTTCGTCATGTCCATGGTCCTGTCTTAGGAGTGAGTCAGTCTTCTCTTTTTCGTTGCAAATGATTCGCAATCTCCGTATATAGATTTTCATCGAGGTGAGCTCTTCGCACGGTGTGGGAGCAGTACCATTCGATGCCGTAGATAGAGGTGATAGTGGGGAAATGTCCATGTCCGTTTGCTGTCCGTGTGCCATATCCAAGTCGGGTTCCGAGAGAGTAAATAGTGGGGAAAATACTAGCGATCTGTACTACTCAAAAAGCACTGAAAAGTGCTGTAGCCAGACGTTAGCGTACGTAGGGAAGAAGGGTAGAACGAGCTAAGTTGAATCGGGGCGTACAGAAGACGCATCGAATTCGATAGGGTGAGATCACTTGCAGGCCACTGTCTAGAGCGGCGACCAGTCAACCTCTATAGTTAGAGTCAAAACCTGTTCTATTTCGAGAGCACGTAGTGATATACTGATACTGATATACTGATCGGGAAACTGGGATCTGGTCAGACCCCTCCATTCCCTATCTGGCACTCGACTGGGCCTGGTGATGCGATCTTTGTGAAAGGTGGGCGTAGCAAATGAAGCAGGAACCAATGGGTGTTGATCAGGCAAAGATTTCGGCGACTGGCTTTAGAAGGGTTACTATTGGTTAAGAGAGCAGTTGTACTTATTTGACACCCCGACTCGGTGGAAGAAAAAAGAATTTAAACTATTGTAATGTTGGCTAACATATTGAATTTAAGATTAAAATAGAAATTTAAGAAAGCAACTAGAAGTTAAAAAATTTAACCGTCTAATACGGATTCTAAGATTAGGTAAGCTTGCTGCCTATAATCATCAGTAGCTTTAAGATCAGGAAGAATTTCAATAAGCTTGGGAAACTGTTTAAAGAGATTAGAGATAATTTTATAGAGGTCTATTAAGTTTTGGATATCACTTGGATTAGAAATTTCTTTATCCAGAATAATCTGGGGTTGACTTTGCCTTTCCTTATTTTCTACATTTAGTGCTGGAAAATCTTTTTTAGATGGCTTGCCTTTGAGTGCGTCAGCGAAGGAAACACCTTCGGAAACGTTACGACTTTCATGAATTTGCATTGTTTTATTACGGAAAACCGGGGTTCCTTTTTTAGGCTGAGGGAATTTGGGACATTTGGTGTAACAGGCAGAATGCCCGTACACCTGGCAATTAATGCAGAAGGGATTCTCCTGCCGTTCTTTAATTTTACACTCCTTCGTCAGGTGTTCTTCTCCGCACTTAAGGCAACGTGGTTTTAAGTGGCAGTTCACAGCGGTATGGTAAAAGTTGTTACATCGAAAGCATTGAGTTATACCTCTAATGAGGTACCCCTCAACTCTTATCTGCATGTATCCTAAGCGGGTGAGGTCAAAAATTGGTAAATTTATACTGTTTCTTGGGAGTGTGACTTGAAAAAATGGCAATGGATTTTTGGTTATCTTCGAAATGAGTTGGTTACAACTGCTGACAGTGAAACCAAGTTCCTCTAAATCAGATTGAATATATCTGATGGATTAGTACATCTGGGGAGACCTTTTATTACCACTTTGATTGGCTTAATTCCTTTCGGGGGAATGACATAATATTCAAAATCGTTGTTTTCATCTAAAAAGTGAATTAGGTTTCTTTTCTCATCAAAGTCGTTAGTAAAAATTCTAATGTATTCACCTGAGTTCTTGCTAGTTATTTCCGGAAATTTATCGTGAATTAGTTTAAGTTGATCACGGTAATTTTTAGTAATTTTGAGCATGATAGGGGTGGGGGCGTAGGTTTGGGAATATTATTTTCATTATCATTGTTAACCGCTTGTTCTACGTCTTGCTCTAATCTATCAAAGTTATTTTGCGTTAAGACTGGTTCTGGGGTTTTAATGGGAGAGTTAGGTCGCACAGTTTTTTTAGGAAAGACAAAGTCATCCTGATTATCTTTGCGTTTTTGAGCTTTGCTTATTTTAAGTTTACTTTTAATTTCCTCAGAATGAGGATTTTTCCTAGTGTTAAAAGAACCTGCCAGGGCAGAAAAATGATCGGGGCAGTCGGGGACAGTACAAGGGGCTAAAAATTGAAGCTCTCTTACCAAAGTTTCCCTGGGTTTTCTGCTTCTCTTCAGCGACGACTTGTATCCTTCAGTGTGGGCTCCAGTTTTATGCTTCAATATGAGACTTTCAAATTTATTGATATTCTTATCGACAGTTCGAATCCTTTTCATAACGTTCTTCAATTTCTGGCATTCCTTAGACGAAATCGTGGAATTAGGAGATCCAGAACGGGAAGATTGACTTGAGTATCCGGAATTCAAATCCATATCTGAATCCGAGTCGCTCATCATCCAACTCTTGGAGGCAACCCCCTTGACAAAATAGCCCTGAAAAGGGCTGCAAAGGACTTTACGTGCTCTCCCTGACTTAATCGGAAAAAAAACTGGGAGCTCAGACACGTGCGTCTGAACTGGTCGAAGTCTAGCGATAAATCGAGAGCACGTGATTGCTTCACCCTTTTTATATACAGAACATAATGACGTCACACAACCTCTTCATAGTTACAAAAACGTGGCGCCATGCAGACACTCATTCACACAAATCATTTTTATTCACAACACATGTATCGCAATTAGTGAAAGTAACTTTGAACAGTTATTGTAAACTGTACACTTCTCAACGACGGTTTCAATAAACGCTGTCTTTCCTTTCGTCTCTTATTTTTTGTGTTTGTGCCTTACCGCGTCACTTGTGCCCATACATTCCTATACATTAAATGATTGTTACAATTTTCTGTACCCTTAAAGTTTGTACTATGAATTCGGGACCTCCCTGTATAATTTACATAAGCAATTTACATATAAATATTTTTAAATAATTAGACTAAATGACATTTAAATCATATATAATATACAAATATATTAGAATGCATAATTATTTAAACATTGGCCTTTACAGATAAATAATTGAATAAACAAATTTACCGATGAGGGGCACGTAAAAGAAAACCACTTAACATCCGCATGCAAAAATGTCGCAAGAAAAAAAAAATGTAGTACATCCGAACAAATGGATTCTCTGGCCGAGAATAAATCAGAAGTTTTCGCTTATATCTCATGAGATCATAAGCACACACACAATCTTTTAACCTTCAAATTTATCAATCACTGTTTTATTGCAAAATTTACAGTCTCTTATGTGAACATAATCACTGTTTTTTGGAGCAATTGCATTTAATAACAAGGATAAAATGCTCTAGTTTTTGTAAAAATTAAAAATCTCTCATTCAGAAGGTCATTTCAAAAATGAATGGCAATGTTACACATCAAAATTGAAAATTTGTGCAAACACTTTCTGGAGAGCGGTCCCGTTTATGTAATTTTTTCCCATTTTAATAATATTTTGTTCTCTTAATTTTATCTTTTTCCCCTTCCTTAAAATGCGCTTAATTAATCTATAATATCCCCCCCCCAAAATCTCCATTTAAAAAAAAAGAAAGTTGTCGCAAATCGTCTGATACCTCGAGAATCGAGAAAGTTGCGTACACTGCCATCTGGTGAGCTGATGGCATTTGTAAAATGCACTGAAAAAAAAACCAGGAAACATTTACAATTTATACCCATCATTCTATTGATTTAATATGAAACGAAATGAAACTTGAATAAACTGTGCAGCTGTATTTCAAAAACTTTGATTAAAAAATAAAATTGAATTTTAGTGATAAAGAATTTTGAATTCTGAAAGTAATACTTACGTAAATTTTTGCATATATATTCCATGTATGCAGCGCCATCTGCCCTCACAAAGAGACATTTAAAGGCAATGAAAAGAAAACGTGTCTGTTATCAGTTTATTCAGACTGTTAAAAATTTCTTTTTTCACTGAGGAATCACATTTATGAACGTACAAATTAATAATCAGTTATCAGTGCAGAATACGATAGGCATCACAATTATGGAACCGTTATTCTCACTAAGTGACCTATAAAATGCTATAATTTGTAATGAAAAGTTGAACTATAAAGGGGGAAAATTATATATATATGAACTATTAAAAATTTCAAATGTACCGCCTTTTAATTTCTCAATATGTTCTTTTAATAATTAATTTACTATTGCTTGTGTAGATAGGATTTTATTTCAAACGATGTAACCAAGCTTGATACGCGAAATTAATTATTGTAAATTAAATAAGTTTTTAGAAGAATCTCTCGGATCAAGTAATTTCCAGTTCTTCACCGCAATGGCGAAAAATGCGATCATCAATGACTCGAAACGCTACGGAACTGTTGTAATTATATGCTCAGGAAGAAAATCTATCATACATCATACTAAAGAACTGATCCTATGAAGTTTGATCAGATTGAGTAATACATGCTCAGCGTCATTGGGAACTGGATTATAATGCAATCCTCTGTCCCATTTAGAAATTCGCAAGTGAAAGCGTTATTGAGCAGTTAAATGTAATAGGGCATTTAGAAACTATTTAAAAAACATATTGAGATATTAAAAAGTGGTACTAATGAAATTTCATAAAAGTTCAATTTGTTCATATTAATTCTCCCTTTCTTTAATCACACTGACCAGTTAAACTTTTCGTTACAGGTTTGCATTTTACAATTAACTTACAGAGAGTAACGGTTCCATAATTCCGATGATGTGCCTTTCGGATTCTGAATGGCATTCGCAAATTCACTGGTAACTGATCTTAATTAAAGTGAGAGAGAATTCACTGGTAACTGATAATTAATTTATACGTAGATTATTAAAAATAGTCCCTAAGTTGAAAAGAATTTATCACCAAAGTAATTTATGTATATATACTTTGAATAAACTGATAATAACTGACACGTTTTCTTTCATCGAGTTTAAATGTCTCTTTACACAGGCAGATGGCACTGCATACACGTAATATGTACAAATTTTTACATAAGAATTCAAAATTCTGTATCACCAAAATTTAGTTGTTTTTTTTTTATCAAAGTTTTTGGAATGAAGCTACAGTTTATTGAAGCTCTTCCTTTCAAATTAAATTAGTAGAATTGTGGATATAAATTTTAAATGAATCACGTGTAATTTTGTTTTTCGGTTGATTTTACATCTGCTCACCAGATAGCAATGTACGTCATTTTCTCAATTCTTAAACCAATGTTAGAGACTTCTGTACAGAGTTAAGCGATAGCGTGGAGAATGTTCTGCTCATAAATTACTTAATGTTGGTTTTTGTATTTCTTTTGACTTGTGTGAAAAAAAAAATCAAACATATTTGTTTTGATAGAAGTGCTGCATTTAAAGAACACTTAAAATTACTCTAACATTTTTTGTTTGCATATCAAGGAAATATTTCATGTTTCATCATTCTAAAATATATCGCCCCTCTCCTCACTACAGTTTAGTGTACTTTTATCACTAAAAGTTTTCGATAATTCATAGGAAATTAATTACATCGGTATTAAAGTGTTTCAATGTCATTTTTATAAATAAAAAAGAATATAAGTTTCAAAGCTTTCGGACTTTTACCTTTCAAGCCAAACGAATGAGCCAGATCCGAATGGACCGTGAGGCTCGGGTGTCGAGATATTGGCCAAAAAGCTGTAGAGGGGGGAGGGGTGCAACGGGGAGGGGAATGTGTTCCACAGCAGATCTCAACCACAACAAAAGTTATAAAGAACCCCCCAAATATCAGTCCCCTAGCACCAAAAAAGTGTCATGTTTAAAAATCTACTTCCCCATAGGAATAACATGGAGGACTACCTAAACATCAACCCCATATCTTTAAAAAATGGCTGACTTGTTCATTTCATCATTTCACTAAAACCGTTTTGGGATTAATTCACACTTACAACAGGGGAAAGACATCAGAGACGTTATTTTAACATCTTGCGTGAATTGATCATCTCCTTTAAGGATTTGACGAAAGCCCAAATTTCATCGTTTTCCTGCGACATATATATCAGCCTGACATCGCGGACCCGCGAGGTTTTGAACACCCCTGCTTGACTTCCAACACGTGGGTGAATGATTTAAAGCAGAGGTTATAAAACTTTCGATCACCGCTGCCCAGTGTCGGATAAAAAGAGACGGAGCTCCCTAAGGAGTCGAATTCTCGTGTGCCTGTAGCCTAATAATTTTATATACGACACAACGTTTTAAGAATATATTTCATAGCACACAAATAAAAATACAAATAATTTGCTAATTAAAATATATATATATATATATATATATAGGTCAATTCTCTACTAACAAGAGATCACATCCAAACAATAAACTCGACAAACACATAGACAGCAGGAAAATCATACAATGAAGGACAAAAGAGTAATCGAGATAATAAATATAAAATGGATGCTGCAGTGCCATGAACAATACTGACTTAGGACAGTTAGTATATAAAAATTAATTTATATAAAAGTGGGGTTGAACATGTTTTTTGGCCAGCCAACCTTCCCCCTTTATTTGTAAATAACACTGAGCAAAAACCAATAGGAAATAATGGATAGAAATATCTAAATCCATTACAAAATAGAGGTAACTTACCTAAAAATTGCACTTCCAAATGCAAAGCCCGCGCTAAATCTGAGTGGAAACATTCAATTTGTTGCCAGATTCTATACCCTAATACAGATTTAAATCAAAAGAGTGGCTGAAATGTAGCACTTAACAAGAGATTACAAATGAAATAAAAATTAAAAATAGTTGCATATTATAGCATAACTATAATAACACCAGAGTAAATATGAATAAAATAATAGTAAGTAATTTCTAATCTAATATTAGACTATGGAGATAACTATATCAAAATATTTGTTTATAGTAATAAGCTATTATCAATCTCATAATTTTAAATTCTAACTATTTTGAATAGCTTTATTTATATAACTATTAATAAAATAAATTGGGTATTTCTGATTTAAGCAATATTTAGTAAAATGTGTATAGTTATTTATAATGTCTGATTTTTTTGACACAAGAAATTTATTACGTTGTATATAATTAATAACAATATTTCTGAATATAGAAACATGTACATTACTCTCCCAATGTGGAACTTTTATAATATTGAAATTAAATTCTTCTCTTTTATCATAAATATTAGAAACTATTACATTTTCATATAATTTGACATGTATGTCAAGAAAATTTGCTTCATTGTTGTTATTATTTGTCTGTATTAAATTAAGATATTGTGGATAAAAATTAATGTTAGGTATAAAATTGGCTTGTTTGCCAAAGATGATTATATCATCTATATAACGATAAATATAAAATTTAGAATTATTAATGTAACTACTTTCAAAATAATGTAAGTATAAATTGGCAAGACAGTTGCTCGCAGGGCCACCTTGTGGCAATCCTTTAATCTGCTGATAATAGTTACCTTTATGATATATATAGTTCTCTTTAAGTACAAACCTAAGTAGTGAACCAAATCTATCATAATTAACATTATTAAATAAATTGTCTTTATGTAAATTTACAAGAATATTAATCAAATCATCAATATTAATAGAGTTAAAGAGATCTTCAAAATCTAAACTATAGACTGAATAAATTTTTTTATCTTTCATTTTCTCAACAAGTGATTTGCTATTTTTAAGAATGGCTGAGGATATAAGGTTATTTATTGTTTCATGCAATATTTCATGGAGAATTTTGCCTGTTTTGCTGATATATGTATTAAAACCATTTGTAACTGTCCTAAATTTAACTGGGTCTTTATGAAATTTGGGAGTTAGATATATATGTGGAAATTTAAAATTATTATTAATTTGAATTTTTAACTTTTTATGAAAAGCCAAGATACGTTTATTTATTTCTCTATCAGAAACAGAAGAATATATATATATATATATGTATAAACAGTAATTGCTTATGAAAATCTGTATTGAAAAAAAAAATCTATTCTTGCAAGAAAAAAAAAAAAAACTAAATATGTGGTTTTATCAATTTTTTGGCCAGTAATTCTTTAAGAACATATTGTAGCCGCGGTAGCCGAGTAGTATAGGTATCGAATCGTGGCTGGCTTTGTCACGAGTTCGAGCCCAGTACCACTAAAGACCCACCGTGTAGGGCAGCGATGCACGCTAAATCTGTCGAGAGCTGAAACGTCCTCCCGTTGGTGTGGTGTGGTAGTTAGGAGAGGGGGATGCCAGCTCAGGTGTCGTCCAAGTCACTTGACCATGGTTCACAACTACATGGTCCGTCGCCAAAAGCCCTCGTGTAGCTGAACAGTGCGACTTCAATATTCAGTCACTCACTCACTTAAGAACATCTTGGAATTCTATGTTCTGCAAGACTATGTTTCTGCAAGTTTCTGAATTCACACACACACAATGGCTATAATAGCAAGTAAGTTCAGTCTTTCTAATGTTATTGAAGATCGACGACAGAGTTTTTAGCGTCTTTAATTTTGAAAAGCTTCGTTCACCAGAAGCATTTATAATCATAAAACATCTGTATATTTTTAATGCTGTCATAACATTCGGAAACGGTGACTCAGGGCCGATTCTAGGGTGTCGGCCACCCGCGTGCGAAGGCCTAATGTGCCGCCTTTCTTCAGGATTTTTCATTTATTTTGACTAATAATTATATTTAATACTTATATATATTTACTTTTTGTAATATACTTACATATTTACTTACTTATTATAATACTTATATATTTACTTACTTAATACAATACTTATATATTTATCACATATTTAATGCTTGTATATTGAAGTTATAAATTTATCTACCTGCATAAGAGTAAAAAGTAAAACGTTAATAAAAATGCAAATAAAATTTGAAGAGCAAAACTTTATTTTTTGGTCAGCTAATGGGTTATAATCACGAAAAAATACCTTAACAAAATAATAAACAAGCAAAATATTATCCTTGAAATAAGAGTAGACATTTTGTAATTAGAAAAGCAAAACAACAGTATTTACTCAGAAAATATAATCTAATACAAAAGGTACTGATGCATAAATCTCGAGAAATGAAGAGTATATATAAATCAGTCCTTCTACAAAGACAACGCGTAATAGATAAACGTAACTATAAAATAACTTTTCTGGGTCTCTGAGAAGCAAATTTGTCAATAATTTTGGTGAAATTAATTTTTTCAGAGATTTCGGAAAAAATAAAGAATTTTTCTATATCTGAATGCCTATCTTGTGTAGTATTTCTATTAACTCCTAAAAAAAATTCTGAAATATATACCTTACCATCAGTAGTGTTCTTTAACATCTAATAACAAACATTATTTTCCCTGTGTGACCAATATCTGGTGTAGAGTCAAGAATTTTATTATAATTTTGCTTTTTTTGACAATGCCTGTTATCTCATTACGAATAGATTCGACTAAAATAGTAATTATTTTATTTTAAAAATTCTGCCCTAAGTAGTGTGGAAGAGTGTTTTGTTATTTTTGCATTTACTGACATTCGTAAGGTGTTCTGAAATATAACTGCTTCAAATTTGGCCAATACCTACACTGCCTTTAAGAAATTACCACTATCTCAACTTCGTACTAGCTCCTCTGAATGCCAAATTTTGACAGGCTAAAAATTGTTCTTTAGCAACAGTGTCGTAGCTAGGTATCCAAAAGCCCTGGTTCTAAAAACAAAGTGAGGGCCCTATCGTGGTAGGATTTTATCCAGTGAAAAAGGAAAAAATATGTGAATATTTTAAATATCCAAAGCTACAAATTTTATTAACTATCTTCTCTTTCTTGGAATTGTTTGCGCTTAGGCACAACACTGGGTTTATTTTTATTTTTTTTATCCATAATTTTAATTTTATAATTTATCCAATCCAATTCTTATATGCTCGAATACTTACTAACGTTAAAAGGAAGGAGAAATATTAATGTTACGCTACAAAATATCGTTGGGAAGAGTCCCTCTAGCTATTTATTTATTTATTCGGAAGGATCACACTCAGCTACCCCAGAGGGCTTAGAGCTACAAAATGGTCCACCGAGATAGACAGGAAATGATACAAAAAATATGCATGTGGGAATCCAACCGAAATCTTCCAAAAAGGTGGAATGCTTCAGATAGCGGGGTTTTTATGGCGTGGTGTCTAGGGGTTTTTAGGGTGTATTAGTTAATTTTGAAATAAAATAGACAACATAGCTCAAGAAAGAAATTGGTTGAAAACTAAATAATTTATTAAGAATTATAGGGGAGTATTTACATGGGGAATATTTCAAAAGAATAGGAAAGTTGGATAAGCATATTTCGGAAGAATAGGAAAATTAGATCACATTACTTTAAGGGAGGCAATTGAGATTAAATAGAACTCATTCTGGTGCTATTAAGACTTACCGCCTGGCGCGGACGAACGGCGCTGACGCGCGAAATACGACGTTTCTCGACGGGTGTTAGTGGGTCTCTGGCGAAAAAGGTTGATAACGGCGTTTTTAAAAGGGACGCTAGATGGCGTTGATATGGAATACTGTTTTGATTAGAATTGCCGACCTCGGTAAAGGATATGATCTAACCTTTAACAAATGGGATATCCTACATTCATGAATAAGAAAGTACACTTTATAACTAGGATGATGATGATGAATTCGGTGTTTTATGGCGCAAGAGCCAGTTTTGGCTATACTACTCCAAACATTCATAGGTCTGTGGTCTGGACGGGAAAAGAAGAAAAGTAGAAATTGGATGACAAGATGGAGGGTCGAAAATAGAGAAGGATCACTGAGGTACCCCGGGGTCGTGACACCCGTGTTTACCAAAGATACTAAGCCTCTTGGGAAAAGGAAAAGATCACTAGGGGTACCTCGGGATTGTAACACTTTTACCCACCTAAAGAAGGTGAGCCCCCTGAGGGGAAGAAGTTTTGGTCAGTTTCCTTTTCTTTCTTGGATTACGATAATCTTTGGGGTATTACATTTTAATCAGGCGGAATATCCTTATTGGCATTTGGAAGATGTATTTCTTGTGCATTTAAATTATCAACAGCTTCTAGTTGCAGTGGTGCTGATTTTAGAATTCTGTCGAACATATCACATTGTTCGTCTGTGTTCAAGGGAGAGAGTTTGTGATTTTTGTTTGTTTGTTTGTTATTTCGTTCAATATTAATTCATTTTTTTTTTATCTATAATAAGTTGAAATTCACCACGTATTGTAGTAGTTATGTTTTTAATAAACTGATGTAAATAATGTATCTGTTTGCACATATTCCACCTAATTGATGAATCTCAACACTGCTACATATATATCAGTGAATGCATATGTTACACTCGGTGCACTGTATGCGACATGTACAAGTTTTGTTATTTTTATGTATTGTGTATATTTCAGTATTACGTGTTGTGATGAAACCGACCACCCATACTCATTCTCTATTACCATTCTCTATTTACCTCTTGCGAATCTCATAGTGCCACGCGTCTAAACATTTTTCCTGTAAAGATTGATATATTTTAGTGTGAGGTGCTTTCTTTCTATGAGCTTGTTTGTATTAATGCCACTGTGAAGTCTACAATAGTATGCCCAGCTGGAAGTATGTTGTAAGTAATAAGTTTCAAAGTAATTAGAAACTTCAATATAGTGTCAGGATCTTTACATAATTTTATTGCTACTTCTGTCAGTGTTCGGCGGCTGCGGTAGCCGAGTGGTATAAGTATCGGACCGTAGCTCGCCTTGTCACGAGTTCGAGCCCACTACCACTAAAGACCCGCCGTGTAGGGCAGCGATGCACGTTAAATCAGTCGAGAGCTGAAACGTCCTCCCGTTGGTGTGGTGTGGTAGTTAGGAGAGGGGGGTGCTGCCAGCTCAGGTGTCGTCCACGTCACTTGACCATGGTTCAAAATTACGTGGTCCGTCGCCAAAAGCCCTCGTGTTGTTGAACAGTGCGACGTTAATATTCAATCAATCAATCTGTCTCAGTGTTCGAAAAGTAGGAATATCCCGTTCTCCTAAAAAGGAACTAATAATCTTATATGTTTTTGCCTGTTTGTCAGCACCATTGATTTTTTAAAATTTTTTTTTCTCCAGGCTCATGCTATATGCCATGCACAAAAAAAGACATTTTTGCGGTAAGCCCATTTCAGACTTCCAATCAATCAAAAAGGATTTTGCCATATCAGACATAAAAACTTGTGGTCGTATTTGTCCAACTTTTTCTTTAATACATGAAAAAAAAATTGATAGAACTGGTTGATCCCATCGATTAGAAATTAAACAAGTAATTAAAAAAAAAAAAAATTCAAGTCAATTCCTACTTAGA
>BMAV01019674.1:32099-44653 GCA_019973955.1 Trichonephila inaurata madagascariensis
TTAGATCAACAAAGAAAAATTTTATTTTAGTTACTTTTTATTAAATAATTACAATAAATATAAGTATTATATACATATGACAGAATCACAACATTAAGTGGTAATTAATTTTTATTCATTATCATTAAAGTATCGTATTGTCATCCAAAACAATCGTGTCTATAAAATTTCAGTTCAACTGAATGCTTTAGAACGTGAGAAAAAAATCTTTCAAAGTTTTAACCCAAGTCGCTAAAAATGAAACCAACGTGGCTGTATCTGTAATTCTTTAAATAATTAGTTTCAGTCAATTAATTTTAATTAATTATGATTAAATTATCGTATTTTACCCAGAACAATAGTGTATAGAAAATTGCAGCTCAAACAAGCGCTTTAAAATTTGAGAAAGAAAAAAAAACCCTTTTCATGTTCTGACAGAAGTCGCCAAAATGGTCACAAGTCGCCAAAAAAGATGCCAATGTGTCGGTATTTGTAATTCTTCGAATAATTATTTTTAATCAATGAATTTTTATTAATTATAATTAGATTATACTGTATTGTCATACAAAATAATCGCGTATATAAAATTTCAGCTCAACTGAGCGCTTTAAAATGTATTTTATTAACGATTGAAAATTCCAGGAAGATAAATAAATAAATGTATACAGAGTGTGAGCTAATAGTAGGAATTGAAAAAAAGTAAGTACTCTCAATCCAACTGAAGAATACTCATCACATCCAAATTACTATCCAATGAACTATTAAAATCTATTTTATGCCCCATGTCATATTAAAATAGCATACATAAATGATAATTACATGCTAAGGATATCCCTTTGTGCAAACATCAATGATACATGGAAAATGGGGTAAGACACACACAATGTCCATAAAACATTGTAGATTTGACAATTTAATGTAATGTAGGATCCAGCATCTGAAACCTTAACCTATCACGATAGCTCAAAGTAAAACCTCACGGAAAACAACATTTTTCGTAAAAACAATAATCGAACGAATTATATCTCTTGTTTCTTCGTGTCGTTTACCAAAACGCGAACGTAACGCATCGATGTTGCTATTGAAAGAACAACATACAAAATGAGAGAGGCAACAAACAACATGAGAAAATATTGGCTGAGGCAAATATATTCCTACTTTTTGAAGAGTCTGTCTCTGAGACTTATTAATGGTCCTATAGCAAAACCAAGTCGAACTGGAAACTGCCACCTTTGAAGTTGAAAAGATAGATAGCTTTCAGAAAGACAAATCGTAATTCTCGGAATAAATTCATAGAAGCCTTTAGTCAAATTAGACCAGTCAAAATTTCAGCATGTAAATTGAATAATAAGTAATGAAATAACCACTTAAAAATTTGAAATAAAAATTCTTATTATATTAATGAATAAATTAAGCTATAAAATAATCAGTTAAAAAAATCTGAAATAGAAATTCTTGTAATATTAATATGATAGTAAAATAAAGAATATGTATAACGCAACGCGTGATGTTAATTTATAAATATTATTAAGGTATCCGACTACGTTCGGAACCGCGTGATTTTAAAAAAGCGCATAAATGGATAATTTTCATGATATTTAATGTCTCTTAGATTAGAATACGTGTATAAAATTGTTTTAAGGACATTTTGACAAAAATTTTTTTTATTTAAATACAATATTTAGGCAAAAAATTAACTTAGAATAACCTTTTTTCAAAATGTTCTCCTTTTGTGAAAATGCTTTTATTATAATAATATTTTGCCTGTATACAGCTCAGACCTCTGTACAGAGGCTCAACTATGATTTTTGAAAAAATCACATTATTTTCAGAGTTACAACCATTTGAAATAATTATCGGCGTTCTTTTCTTAAAATTTCTCCCCTCTGTTGTCGTAAAACATGGATAAAGCCACTTCTAATATTTCAAAAATTCTAGTTGAGCCTCTGTACAGAGTTCTGAGCTATATACAGGCAAAATATTATTATAATAGAAGCATTTTTCAGAAAAGGAGAACATTTTGAAAAAGGGTCATGCTACGTTCATTTTTTGTTAAAATATTGCACTGAAAAAATTTTTTATTGTAATAATATTCTTAAAACAATTTTGCATACATTTTCTAATCTAAGCGACACTAAATATCATAAATGTTTCCCATTTATACGCTTTAGCAAAATCACGGTTCCGAACGTAGTCGGATACCTTAATGTTAAAAAGTAATCCATGTAAACTAATAAATGTAATAACAATACTAATTAAAGTAGCCAGTTAAAAGAAGCTGAATAGAAATTCTTATTATGTTAACATGATAGTAAATAAAGAATTCTAATTTTAACAATTTCTTATTTAAAACCTAAAAATAGTAAAAAGGACTTTGTTCATACAACATAGAAATCATAAAGTATTAATTTATAAATAATATTAACGTGGATATTACAAAATAATCAATGCAGAAAGAATAGAAATAATAATATTGATTTATAAGCAATGGAATAACCAGTGAAAAAAAAAATCTGAAATAGAAATTCTTATTATATTAATATGATAATAAAATAAAGAATTTTTGTATAACACAACGTGATGTTAAAGTATAAATATATTACGATGCATCAAATTTCTTTAAGCCATTCCAGTCAAATTTTGAAGTACAGCGTCATATTTTGTCAAAATGATATTTCCTCACTCAATAACAAAAAAGATTTACTTCCGTTGCATGTGAATGAGTGAATATTAACATCGCACTGTTCAGCTATACGAGGGGCTTTTGGCGATGGACCTCGTAACTTTGAACCATGGTCAAGTGACGAGGACGACACCTGAGATGGCACAGCTCAACACCAAGGAAAACTTATTGTAGACTGAGAAATCTTCGGCAATATATTTGTCTAGGTAACATATGTATTTAATTAAGGTTTCAAGATCACAAGTTAATGTAAGCTCTAGTAAAACCATTTCAAATGTGAAATGATGGTACTCAACGAATACTTCACTAAATATTTTGGAAGGATCTCGTTATCATTCATTCATTTCTACTCCTATCCCGAAACAGCTCTCCTAACCTAACGCCGCATGACTTTCAGTTGTGTGGATTTTTGAAGTCAAAAGTGTACCAAGGCAAACCCATAAGATTCCCAGCATTGAAGAATACCATCCGCCAACATGTTTGCCATACCGCAAGAAATATTACCGTAAAATCTGGCGTATAACGCCCAGCTATACTTTTTCAAGATGAATTTTTTAGTTTTTAGGTACATTCGCTGTGTATAACGCGCACCCCCATCTTTTATGAGAAACCCTAAAATGTACGTATGCAATGCTCTTGTGTTTTGAAGTCATTCATTCGAGGTATTATTCAAAACTTTATTTAAAAAAAGTGTGTGTGTGTACTTATGTACGTACGTAAAAAGTTATACTTCTTTGGCGTAACAAGGTAAAAACCTTTCTAAAAATCTTGAGCAGGGTAAGCTGGGCCCAGGACGAAAGGCGGTTACGAGTAGAGTTGAACGATACCAACCTTAAGTCAATCGGACCAGCTCAACCCGAGATAATCATGATTTAAATGCATTTAAACACTCCCGCACAGGGACAATAGGCCCAATAACATGAGGGGGGGGGGATCTTGGCAAACTGTATCTGGAGATGAGGTGTATCGAATGAGACCTCATATTGAATGTCCCGACGGGAAGAATCGCCTCCGAGAAAATTAAGACATCCGCCTGAGCCCCCAAGTTATGGTCTCACACACATTTTAAAGTAATTAAAAAATTAAAAACAATTAAATAAAATATAGTAGCAGAGCACCCAGCTACTCAAAACTCGGCCTGGTTGTGGTGAAACACAAGAGGAATCTATTCGAACCGGTCTGGAGTCTGTAGTTGCAAAAATGGGGGTGGCACTAGCTCGGGAAAGGAAAACGAAACTAACTCCCCCCGGGGGGAAAGCAGCTGTGACGTAAATGGTAACGTACATCCCAAAGATACCCAGAGTAGTAGATGATCCCGAAGTTTCATCCTTCTATCTCTGTAATATCGTGTGACTTCATCAAAAGATCGAACCCCATAGGAATAACATAAGGATTCTAATTTTATTGGTAACGCCGCCGCCCCTAGGCCCACTATCGGCACACGAATTATAACAGATGAAAGAGCTCCTATGAGAAGAACCTATGGTCCTAGTTTCATTAACGAAGCTGAAAAATCCTCGGAGCTATACGGGATTTAAAAAATTTTAAAATGTTAAATATGGGTGAAGAAATGGGGCTATTGTCTGAAAAAATATCTCTAAGATGCTCATAGGGAGAGCAATCGAATCCAGCAGGAGCGGTCGAACAAGGTAGCATATGATTAGAGTTTTTACTGGGGGAGCCCTGTAGGGGGGGAGCACCGAAGGGGGCCAAATCCACGTAAAGCTCGCGCTAATACGAAAATATGGCGGACCTCCAAAAATCAAGTCCCAAGCTCAATTCATCAGGGAATGAAATTGTTTCCAGTCCCCATAGGATTAACATGGGAGCATGATATTTTAATGCTTAAGCCCTCCCCATGCCTACACAATGGGAATGAAGTAGATAACTGGATAGGTCTCGACGAGTGGAACAGTTGGTTCAAATCTCAAGTTCGAGACTCAAACAGGAGCCAAGATATTGTGAATTTAAACAAATTTAAAAAGTTTAAAACAATTAAAAACTATTGAAGAAATAGCCGTATGAGCATGAACTTATAATAACTGGAAGAGCAGATAGAAAGGGATCGAATGAGCCGGGTCTGATGGGACTGTGAGGCTCGTGTGCCGAGATATTGGCCAAAAGGCTGTAGAAGGGGGGGGGGGCGTCCCAACCGATATGGTTTATAACAATAGTTATTACGATCCCGCAAATATCAGTCCCCTAGCACCAAAAAAATGGCATGTTAAAATATTAGACAACGGTGTGCACGCGCATGGTAAAAATTTAATCATTTTTTCCTAACGCGCCAAAAGAAAAGTATAACTTCAAAAAATAGTATATTTCGCAAACTACAAACTTTTAAGTTTATTAAGTACGTCATTTCTTTTAAAATAGTATTTCTAAAAATGTAGATGTCTTAATTTTTTTTAAAGGTCATCTGGTTTTTTTTATTTTCAAAGGTATTGTGTTTTTAAGCTCTTAAAGCACATCCATAAATTTCAATCTTATTATGTGTGTTAAAAGTGTGCGCTATATACGCCGGATTTTATGGTGAAATAAAAACTCGAACCAATTATTAGTTGGTAGACTTATCTAACAGTTTCTACTGTTGTACTTGCTACTTGAGTTCTACTTGCGCATTCTCTCACACCAGGTATCTACGCACCCTAGCGACCTCTTGCGACAAAATTTTATTTATCATTTTGGGGTGACGCAAGACAACTTTCGTACAGCATTGAACAACCATCATTTACGATGCAATAATTTATTCCATTTCATTGCTGTTATTGGTGTTTTTTCCCTCCAGAATAAGTATATAAATTAGAAAGTTCGTTGTGTTTAATGAGGCGTGACCTTTTAATTTATTAAAAACAAACTTTCAAAACAGTACTGTTTTAAAATCGAAAATTATTTCTTGTACGGTTATCAAATGGACATGTTCCGCAAAGTAAACATTTGCATAATATAATTTCAAAAAAATTAATCTGAATAAAAGCTGCTGTTTTTTTATTCAGAAAGTTGCTTTTGTAGGCGGTTTTCTTTTCCGGATGAGGCGGTAGACGTCGAACTATTGCATTTCGTGCTGGATTACTCCGAGTGAGAAGGAAAACAAATTCCACCACATTTTTAGTTGTAATCAGAGTTGTGAACACAGTCCTACTACACTTAAATAATTTTTTTAAATTGTATTAAGTCTCATTCATAATCTCGAAAAATGCTGAAAGAACTTTTAATGAACGAGAGCGATGTGTAATTACAAACATTTTTACCAAGTTAAAAATCCAAAACGAGAGAGAAATTTTTTATTCCATATGTGTGTTGTGCTAGAATGAAGTCGGTTAAAAGAGGAAGAAAGTATTTGAAATTTAAAAATCTGAAGATATCTTTAACTCTTGCTTTCTCTACTTTTGTCAAATTTTGAACGTTTCTATAGAAAATTGAAGTTACCTTCCTAAACGGACAATTCCTATAGTAAACGGAGCAATTGTCTAAATCTAATTTTTGTCTATTTTATTTCATGAAGACTGACAAATCACATAGTCGAAAATTTTAGGTTATGCATAATATAATGCAAAATTACCTTCTGTGCGTCCCATCCTTCGATGAACCAGATGACCCAATTGAAAGGAGTGGATCCAGACAACGCTATTGCACTAGTTTTTTTTAATGCAATGCTAGCGTCATCTGTTACGCAATATGAAAACTAAAATAATTGAATAGCCTTACTGTTTTTGTATCGCTGTATTAGTCGAACGATTTTTGCTGAAGCTCTCTTATTGCATTTTATTTACATTTTGGAGAATTTTTATTTTTGGTTTCTTGTTATTATTTTTTTTGCTTTATTATGTTAATTGTTTTAAAATCTTTCTTATTAGTTTAATTAGTCAACTTGTTTTTAAATTTTCTGTAGTCAACTTTTTCATACTTATTGTTTTCTCAAATGGAGGCTGAAATGAACGTGCATAGCAGACTTAATCTGCTCATTTTGTGATCAAGTCATCACTCACCTTTTCTGTTTGAAAAGGTATTTAAAAAAGGGAGGAACACAATAATAAAAGAATTAAAATGATGGTATCCTCACCTATAAGTATAAAAAATAAGATTGAAAAACAACCTGGATATTTCTTTACACGAAGAAAAAGATACACTGCCGGTACACTCCAAAATTCAACTACTGAAGGAGTAAACAATATTAAAGAAGGATTGCTGTTAAATTCAAAAGAAGTTACATCCATCAATATAGATTTTGATTATACTTATTGTAATAAAAAAAGTTTAATAAATAAGATTAATTTATTTTCATTTTTGTGGCTCTTTATTATAAATATAAAATTAAAATATATCTAGCTGATTATATTTGATCTCAATATATCGTAATGTGTGTGTTGGAAAAAAAAATAGCTTAAATGTTATATTAATATAATATTAATACATGTACATGTATTAATGTCATATTATATTGATAAAGTTATTTTCTTAAAGGGTACTTTTAAAAAGCTACTTGAAGTTGACATATTATACTTAATTCTTTTGAAAAAAGATTACAATTCAAATCTATATGAATTAATTTACATGTGATATATAAACTAAGGTTATATTTCTAATATTTTATGCTTTAATTTTTCTTCACGCATAGCAAAAGTGTAGATATTTTAATGAAATTTACATAATTCAATATATTTGATTTTTTCAGTCATATTTATTTTATAAAACAATAAATAATTTTTCATTAACTGAATTAATCGCACATTAAACAAAGGTTTGATAAATAATCATGAGATATATTAAGAAATATAAATAATAATTTGGATAATAGATGGCGCTAGCATTGCAATAAAAAATAACTATCTGGGAGCTTCAGCGATGTCTTGATCAGCTCCTCAATTGAAGCCTCGTCCCCCATCCCTTGCGTGAGCAACAGCAAGCAACATAATACTGAACGCCAACTTACTTACGCCAACATTAATCGGCGTTGAATTCCTAATTACATGTAAGGACTTATCTATTGTTCTCTCCATAAAATGGTAATTTAAATAGAAATTTTTAAATATATTTTAGTGGTGTTATTTCTTTTTTTTTTTATGAATATTTTGTATGTTTCGGATAGTTTTTCGAATAGTTCAGGTATAAACAATATTTTTTGATGTCCAAAGTTTGTATTTTATATAAACAGTTTTCGATTAAGTGTTTTCTTGATAAGAAATTTTTTTTTAATGTGTACAATAATGCAATGATAAGCCTTGACATGAACGGTAATTGTAGCGCCTTTACATGGTCAATTTTACTCTAATTTCGTTTATGACTTGTAATGTTCCAAATTCCGCTACTACAGGTGTTGCAATTGCTAACATAAGATTGGCCGTGGGTAGTCTAGTGGTTAGAGCACTGGACTCCGTACCGGAAGGCCCTGGGTTCGATGCTCGTATCGCCAAAATACCCTCCGAGTACACGCAGAGCACGTGGCCGGAAGTCTTGTCAGTCCGAAAGTCTTGTGGGCTGATTCACGAGCGCAGGGAACTGGAGAACATTTCCCTCCAATTCCATGCTTATTTGGAGGTAGGTCGTTCCTCCGGAAAATTCTCCGAGCTAAATCGTATTGTCACCTGTATGGTGCTAAAGGCCAACGACAGGCGCACTTCTGGCATTACATTAGATTGGTTATGGTCCCTGTCCTCCCCATCTCCATTCTCACGTGAAAGGGATCTTTATTAAGAACTCCTTGTTTTGCCTTTTTTTTGTTATATATTTTTTTTATTTTTGTCACTAACACTAAATTAGAAGCATTTAAGAAACAAACCTTTACAATCTCTGCATCACACAGTAAACGGTTTCACATGATTACCAATAACAAAGGCGTAGAGCTGGCGCCGTATCAACCTATCAATGATACGGGCCCCCAACGTGTGTAACTAGTCCCAAAAACAGGACTCTCTTGTCTAAGGGCGCCGAATGAATTTTGATACAGGACCCACTCGGAACTAGCTACGCCAGTTACTAATAATATAATGAACTTCATAGGATATGTCTTTGTTACCGCTGTGAGAGATATTATACCACTGACAAAACACTCTGTTGCTATTGTAAAGATCATTCAAGAAAGCCTATTTATCACCTCTTGAAAGAGATCTTCGAGAAAAAGTGTTATTGAATGATTCATGTTTATTGGTATTTTTTAAATACAGCTCTTTCGCGACAAATCAAACAATTACTGATCCATATTTGTTTTTCACTACAAAATAGTCAACCTTTCAATCGTCATGAAACGATATATTTTCTTCAAAAATTTTTCGCTTGTAAGATATGAAAGATATTTAAAAATTAGTTCCACCCATAAATTGTCGCTACTCCACTGTTGTCTGTTATCACTAACCGTAACCGTTCCAAATATTAAAAAGAATATCAATTCATAAGGAGTGGATCAAAACACGCTACTGCACCCAGATAGTTTCTTTATGGGGCAGTGCTAGCGCCATCTGTTACGAAATATGGAAACTAAAATAATTGAATTGCCTTTCTATTTTTGTTTACCTGTATTAGTCGAACGATTTTTGCGGAAGTGCTTTTGCATTTTATTTACATTTTTAATAATATTTACTTTTGGTTTCTTGTTTTTTGGCTTTATTTTGTTAATTGTTTTATTATCTTTCTTGTTATTTTAATTAGGCAATCTGTTTTTTTTTTAATTTTCTGTAATCATCAATTTTTGCATACTTATTGGTTTCTGAAATGAATGTGCATAGCAGAGACTTATTCTGCTCATTTTGTAATCAAGTCTTCAATCGCCCTTTCTGATTGAAAAGGCATTTAAAAAATATTCACGATCACCAACAATGTGATGTAAATGGAGAGATTTTGAAGGAATTCAATACTTTCAGTGGTATGAATAGTTGCATTTAGAAAAAAATTTAGTTTATAAATTTTCAATGTAGTAGACTGAATTTTATACATTTACATATAAATGTTTTCTACTGAAGTTCGTGTAATTCTATATTAATAAATGTAAATCTCTTCTTTTAATTAACATTATAGAATTTGTTACATGGAAAGAAGAAGAAGAAAACAAGACTATGTCAAAATATGTTAGACAGCGAGGTTGTAAAACACTTAAAAATGGAGACATAATGATGAATTATCACTGTTGTCGAAGTGGGACATACAAACCAAAAGGGAAAGGTCTCAAGAGTTTAAAGTCTCAGGGCTCTACCAAAATTGGAATTAGTTGCCCTGCAGTTATAAAAGTTAGACACAGTACTGAAAATGTAGTAGTGCAGTATTTCCCGAAGCATCAAAATCATGAAACTCAATTGGAACACTTAAAGTTATCAGAGTCCGATAGGACAGCTATTGCTGGAATAGTATTTTATTTATATTAGAGTTTCATTATTCTTAATTTTATTATTATTAGTTACTATTGTTAGTTTTGTTTATTTATTTCAGGAAGATTAAAAGAAGGTGTTAGTGAAAAAATTTTTTGCAGGATATTAGAGAAGAAATTACTGTTGACAGTGGCAGAAAGATGCTAATTGAAAAAAAGGATATCCATAATAAAATCAAAAGGGACTTCAATATTAATGGTTATGTTAAAAGGCATGAAGTTGATGCAATGAGTGTCAAGCTATGGGCTCAAGAAATGAAAAATAATGGAGAAAATTGTATTGTTTTTTTCAAAGAGCAGGGACAATTAGGGAATGACTATTGTTTAAAAGATAAAGATTTTGCCTCGTAATCATGACAGATTTTCAAAAAGAAATGATTACAAAATATGGGAAGGACAAAATTTGTATTGATGGAACACATGGGCTAAACAACTATGATTTTAATTTATACTCAGTTCTGGTGGTTAATGAACATAAAAATGGAATACCTGTGGCATTTTGTTTTTCCAACAGAAGTTCTGAGGATGTATTTAAAATTTATTTTAGTGCCATTAAAAATACTGTAGGCAAAATCGAAACTGCAACATTTATGACTGATGATGCTCCAGCATTTTATAATGCTTGGAGTTATGTGATGGGCACAGTTAAAAATGTCTTGTTGTGTGCTTGGTATGTCACAAGAAACTGGCACCAAAATTTAAACAAAATTAAAAATCCTAAAAAGAGAAAAATTGTTAATAAAGCATTAAAAGCAGTGAGAAAGATGAACTATGTTTAGAAACATTTTCCAACCTAATGAAGCAATTCATAGAAGACTTATTAAATGACCCAGATACTTCTGAATTCGGAAAATATTTCCAGCAAAATTATGCTCAGAGACCTGAAAAATGGGCCTATTGTTACAGAAGGGGTCTGGGCATAAATACAAACATGTATTTGGAGTCCCTTCATAAAAAAATTAAGTACCATTATTTTGATGGAAAACATGTCAAGAGATTAGATGTTGCAATAGATGGTCTCTTAAAACTTGTAAGAGACTTAATATTTCAACGTTTAATAAAAATTACAAAAAACACTATTTCCTCTGATAAACTATCAAAAATTGTGAATAGCCACAGATTAAGTCTAGAGATTCAAAACAATAGAATTGAAAAATTAGCAGATAGCAAGTGGAAAATTGAATCTAATCATTCCAACTGTATAATATGCAAGAAAGAAGAAGAATGCCATAGATTATGTAACATTAAATGTACTGCCTGCAAAATTTGTATTCATAATGTTTTAAAAGAAACCTTCGATATTTTACCGTGTAGCTCTAAATCTGCTAATAATGATGGCCGTGAATCCAAAAAAATAAAAATTGAAAGCATTCTTGCTCTTATTGATGAACACGAGTGTACACCAGAAGAAGAAAATAAAATTCAAAGGAGCCTAGATAGCATATTAAATATTTTCTATAACAAAAAGGAGCACAATAATAAAAGAATTAAAATGATGGAATCCTCGACTATAAATATAAAAAAGAAGATTGAAAAACAACTTGGATATTTCTCTACACAAAAAAAAAGATGTACTGCCAGTACACTCAAAAATCCAACTACTGAAGAAGTAAACAATATTAAAGAAGGATTACTGTTAAATTCACAAGAAATAACATCCATCAATACAGATTTTGACCATACTTATTGCAATCAAAATAAATAATTCCTAACTGGTGGTTCCTGTACTTAGTTTAGTTAATAAATAAGACGAATTTATTTTCATTTTTGTGATTCTTTATTCTTTCAAGTCATACACTTTTACTACTGGCATAAACATGCAATTAAAATATGATATCCTGGTGATTATATTTTATCTCAATATATTATAATGTGTCTGTTGAAAAGAAAATAGCTACATGTATTAAGATTATATTATATTGAGAGAGTTATTCTTAAAGGATACTTTTAAAAAATTACTTGGTAAGCTGACATATTGCCTAATTCTTTTGGAAAAAAAAAAATAGAATCTAAATCTAGGTAAATTAATTTACATGTTATATATAAATTAAGGTTATATTTTATGTTTTAATTTTACTTCATGAGAAGCAAAAGTGTAGATATTTTAATAAAATTTACATAATTCAAAAAAATTTGGCTTTTTCAGCCATATTTATTTTATAGTAGCTGCGCATGGTCGGGCGTTGTACGGGCTCTTTCAAGTTTTAAAATAAATAAAATTCAGCTTTTTATAGCAAACATGATATTTTTTAAAGAGGGTAGAGCCACATTGCAAGACAAAAATTAAAAATAAATTTTTTAATGAGTGTTCACATTCTAAATCATTTTAATTTATTTGCAATTTGGCTTTACAGTAAAGAATGATTTCATAAAAACATATATTTGAATGTAAGAGAGGAAATTAACATTCTACAAAGGTAAATAGAAATGAATCAATGAAAATATTAATAAAAATTATAACAGAAGTATATCTATGCTATGAGTGTAATAGGCTGAAAGAGATAAACCAAAAGAAAAAATTAATTATGTGATGGG
>BMAV01019674.1:57541-70736 GCA_019973955.1 Trichonephila inaurata madagascariensis
ATACGTTTATGTTATTTCAATAATTCAGTCCATCTTTTAGTCATTTTGGTTTATTTCCTTAGAGACGACATATGCACAGCACAAAGAACATTACATTACTGATTCTACAAGTTAAAAAAGGTATTTCTCAGATCACTTACAGCGTCATCTATTCATTTTACACTTAATTTACAACACACACCTCTTTATCTAGCTCTGTACTTTCTTAAAACAAAACTTTTCTTGGAAGTCCTTCTCTCTCTCTCTCTCTCTCACGCGCGCGCGAATGTAAATAAAGAAAAAAAAATTCGATTGATTTGTATTTTTAGTGTAAATTCACACAAATGTTCCATATTTTTCGTTCTCAAGCAGTAGGAAATACTTTTTTGTTAGGAGAGAAAAAAATTAAAGTGCTTATATATTTTCCACAAAAATTACGGATAGACAATTTAGTAAATAGAAGTATATCCAAAAGTATTAACGACTGTCTAGTGTATTGTAGATGACGTCTCTAGTCTGAAATATATAATGTAGGGATTAAGTTATTTGTTATCGCTTGTTTTATCCAAATTTTTGCAGAGTTCACTAATTAAAAACTAAGTTTAATAAAATTTCTAAAGCAAAACTCTGGAAAGTATTTCTTGATCCATATGCCCGACTGAAAATTATCAAACTCAAAAAAAGTATTTCTTTAAATAAAATATTCAATTTTGATCATTACTCTGGAGAATTAAAGAAATTTAAAGAACATTCGAACACAAGAACTTCGTAAGTCTCTCAAGCTCAAATTAGAAATGGAGATTGCTCTCTCGTAAACTTATAACTAAAAACAAAAATGAAATTTTCAAACAATTACAGAATAAATAATTAATATTTTTTCATGAACGTCCGTTATTATTTGCATTAATCAAACATTTTGTCGGTGTCAATGCAGTTTAAAATTTTCTGTTTGGTGTACAAAATGACCCATTTCTTTTTTTATCGCATCTATTTATTTCCTGTACAAATAATTACTGATCACTAATTTAATCAAAAATACTTTATCACTACCTATGATGTCAATAAATTCTCGTGTCACGCTTCGCGTTCAATTTCCCACTGACGACCAGCGACCTGAGTTCTCGTGTCTTTATATCGAGTTTAATATCATTTTTAATTTAGAAGTTCCTTTTATATTGGGAATAATACGATCGAGAAGTATGGTTCGTGCTACGCGGAAGAACAGTGCTGATGCTTCGCTAGTAATTTGTATATATGGTGCTTTTTCTATTAAATATTTCATTTTTGTTATTCTACAGCGTTTCCAAGTAGACAATAAAGAATTTTTATGATTTCTTAACTGTTTATAGGAGAATAAATTTTTAAGAACTATCTACTTACTTTCAAATATTTGCATTCATACATATTTCTATTAAGTGTGAGTAGTTGGTTTATTTTTGGCATGATTTTCATTACCATACAAATTTGGAAAAAAAGAAATGATTCTTTCAAATTTATTATAAAAAGGAACAATTTTTACCTGTTACCAATGCAATAATTTTCATTGTTTTAGTACAGTTCAGGTTTTCGAAATATTATAAATTAATAGATTAAATAATTTTTTTCATTTGGGACTTTATATTAAATAAAAACAATACTGTGTTTTAAGGTTTCAAAATTTAAATTTTTTCCATTTATACGGGAGGATTATAATTAAAGTTATAAGGTTTCAAAATGCTCTAACTTTAAAAATTGCCGGTCGGAATTTCTTCATATTTTACAACACTAGTGAGGTAATGGAATTTTCGCTTGTCGAGGGAGAACAAATGCGCCGATAGGAACTGTCATCATGAGAGCTGTAATGAATTCATTAAACACAAAAATTAATCAGTCCAGCGTTTCTCAAACTGTAGTACTCATTGATGGCTGGTGGTACCCGAAAAGTAATCAATAATGGCAGATGTAAAAAAGAATTAAATCAAAAAATATCACGGAAACGTTTTTTTCTATAACTCATAAAAATTATTTTTATTATTAATATTATAGTAAACTTGTAAATATGTAAATTTGATGATCGAGAATCCGGTATTCGATATCGTTTTTGTGACGTCTTCGATTGGGGTGAACCCCACCCTGACAATTCATCTGAAAAGTCACTTTATCTATTCATCCCCAAACAGATGTTGGATGACAAGTGCAGGTGGCCATGGAGTCATTGTTTGTTGTCTGGCCTCGGACAAGCGCAGACATCTGGTCTGGAATTTACAATGGCTAAAGAATGCCGGTATCAATAGGCATTCCTTTATGAAAGTCTTGAATAGGCGAGGCCTGTATGCAAGTCGATGCATTGAGAGTGGGGCTGTGAGGCCCAGGTGTGAGATGAATGGATGAGAGTTATGGCGCCCTTGGATTCCAGACGGACGAGGAATGTGTTTGTGTTTGCCGCGAAAATGGACGAGGGCAGACCTTTTTTTTGACCTGCCAATGAGGAAAACGAGGGGCGTGTGGTGGACCCGCCCCTGGTGTTTAAAAGGGGTTAATTTTGGACGGAGAGAAAAAACTTGAAAAGGGACGAGAAGGAGACTGGAGAAAGACTTGAAAGGAACGGAGAGAGAAGAAGCTTGGATATAGAGCCCTGGAGTGAGACGGATGGAGCCCGGAATGGAAACAGAGAACCATGGAGAAAACTAGAGAGGAGCCCGGAAAAGCAAGGGATTGTCGAGTGCCTTGCGGAATAAGGATTGACCTCGAGTGAAAGACTGTCCGCCCGGCTTTGGCCTATTTAATGAAGCTATTAAATACTATTTAAATATTAAAATATGGCTGTGACAAATTTTCTTGTGTACTAATGACTGACGACGTTACATTTTCTTTCTTTTTTTGGAGTGCATGACACCGCCACTAATATGATGGCGCTGCATTCTCCTTCAATTAGCGCAGCGTGCAAGTGATTGGTTATTTTTTTTTAATTGTAACATTCTTTGTATATTGAAATTCATTGATCATCGTATTGATTAACTTTTTTTTTCTTCTATAAGCCTTGGATCAGTGGTTAAGAACTGGTATGGGCCAAAATCTGAAGCAAAACAAGAACAGTCATGTATTGCCTAGTTTTACAAATATCAGGTCAGAAAATTCGTTGCAAAACGTTGAAATCGTGCTGTCTTTAGTTGTAAAGAGAAAATATTGCGATGAATATATAAAATATGGTTTTTGTTTTTTTGTTTGAAAATGAGGTTAGTCTTTCTGAAAATATACAAGAAAATATAATAGCATATTTCACAGGATGAAAATTGTCTCTTTCATGGAGCATTTTCCAAAACCAGAAAACGCAAATGATAATTGTATTTCAACGCCTACTACAAAGAAAATATAGAAAGAGCTACATCATTATCAGTAAAAGATAAAAAAAAAATATTGAACTATCATATGACAGAACTTCACGAGTAGAATTCAAAAGATAGGAGCCAATTAATTTTTGGTTATACATTGATGAAGAACATGGCAAAATTTCTAAGAAAGCTCGTTAATTATTATTACCGTTTACTTATACAGAATTAGTAAAAAGAGTTTTTCCTTCCTATATTATTTTATAAGATAAGTACCACCCACCTGGTATAGCGGTTAGTGACGCATACTGTTGTGTCGTAGGGCTTGAGTTCGAATCCCGACGAAGGCATGGATGTGTAAAAATTTGGTGCCTTTGCGGCATTGGGGGAAGACACAAGCCCCCAACAAGCCACAAGTCTTCTCGGGAGGATGGTGGATAAGGAAGAGAGGTGGGAGATTCCTGACCACCAATGGGTGTTCTCCCTCAAAATTGGAAACCGAGCCAAATCATACTGTCCCCTGTGCGGTGCTCAAAGCTACGACTTAAGACCGGTGTAAAAATCTCCTTGCCTCGATGAATTTCGTGGGCCTTGATCTAATGTTACTGTCGACCAGGTGGCATAAGTAACAAGTTCAAAGTAGAAGTTTAATACAGATTAAACGCAACTGTGCAGAATTAAGGGTATACCTCTCATCTCTTGAACCAAAATTCAAAAAATTATGCTTTTCGAAACATGCACAAGGATTTCATTTATTTTATTTCATCAAAACATTTGATTATGATAAGAAAATAAAATACTTGGTTTTTTTTTACAATTTTGTGTTTTTATTAAAACCATTTATTCGTCAACGAAATATGACACAAAATAGAAAATATATATGAAGCTTTGAACAAACATATTCATATATATATGCCGTATCCATCCATGTCAAATAGATCAGCAGTGACTCCTAGCTGTAACCACCACATTAACTGTCACCGTGATTGCGGCGGACATGGACTGATCTCGAAACGATGCAGCAGGGCAGTGGACATTTTTCGGTGTTAATTCTCCAATTGATGTTAAGGGCAGCAACCACCCTCTTTATTCATTTTAATTTTGTGAACGTCTTATGTCGTCACCTTTTTAACTTATTAAATGTGTAAACAGACGATCTGCAGCTATATCTTCTTCATTTCCAACCGAGGTGAGATGTGAACTCTCACTTCACACATATATGTTACAATGAGTTAACAATTTCAGTGAGTTTATAATCCGACATAATGTTTATAGGAGTTTCAATGTAATTTGTTTATGTGATGTGAATACATGGTCACCCTATAAAATGTATAATGAAAATAAATAAAAAGACTCGTAATAACTGATTTCACGAAATACAATCATATTAACAAAGTAGTACAATTTAGCAAGATGTACAACCAAGTGGTATGAGAGCTGAAAAAGGTTGGGAAATGATGTATTAGCCGAAAGAAAACAATAGACTCGAAGGGTTAGCGACAAATTAACTTGCAAAAAGAAAATAATTTGTGTTCACAGCGAAAACAATGCTAATGACAAGAGGAAAAGGGCAGCCACGTGAATCAAACACCGAACGGATGATTATTGAATGAATTGTTCGATATGCTATCCGAGCCTTGTTCTGTTCTTATTGGAAAGAGGAAAACGGTATGTTTTACAACAGATCAGAGGGTATCTGCATTAATGCTATGGATGTGGTGCGTGATGAAAGCGTTCAAGTCTCTAGGTTTGCAAACCGCAAGCTGTGAACAATATTCTTCAGGTATCCCAAAGCGAAAAATAAAAGCGTTTGAAGTAGAGGGAAGGTGGTGGCCACGTGGTTGAAAAATGATGGCTTATGCTTCCATCATCTCTGAAATGAGTTATCAACAGCTGCTTCGCACACACACAGGAGTATTAATGTGCAGTGGAGCATCATCCTGCATGGTTATTGTGCAATCCAAACACTTACGCTGCTGAAGCACCAGGAGGAGAGATATGGTGTCTCAATAGTGCTTTAAACCACCTGGCTTTGATTGATTGATTGAATATTAACGTCGCACTGTTCAGCTACACGAGGGCTTTTGGCGACGGACCACGTAATTTTGAACCATGGTCAAGTGACGTGGACTACACCTGAGCTGGCACCCCCCTCTTCTAACTACCACACCACACCAACAGGAGGACGTTTCAGCTCTCGACAGATTTAACGTGCATCACTGCCCAACACGGCGGGTCTTTAGTGGTACTGGGCTCGAACTCGTGACAAGGCATGCCACGATCCGATACCTATACCACTCGGCTACCGCGGCCACTCAAACCACCTGGCATTAACGGTGCAGGTAACGGAATCTATAGGTGTGATCTCGAAAAAGAAAGGATCAACGACAAATGCTGTCGTTATTCTGCCCCATGCAGAGCCCTTTCCAAAATGAAGTAATAGTTGTCTAGGAAGTGCAATTTTTCCTTCAGTTTTGCGCATTTACAGTATTTTGTCCATGGAAATAGACTTCATCAGAACCTAGATATTTCATGGTCATCCCTTATCCACTTCCTTCCGAGCAAGAAATCGTAGAACAAAAGATACACGTATTTCCAGGTCAACAGGTAGCAAATGCTACTCATGAGTTATCTTGCTTTGATAGGTGTATAAGACAGCGGTACGTAAACTGTGGTACGTGGACCCCCGGGGGTCCCCATTACCGTTCTTAGGGGGGAGGGTGAAGGTCTCTCAGTTTTAATGTTAAGATTTTTCTCTTTTACAAGCTCTAAAAAGCCTCGTAGAAAAGTTGAAAGATGTGCCATCCTAGACTAGATCAGTAACCACATTTTCCACTACAACTGGTTTTCGTCCTGTACTTGGTTTCACGTCAAATGAACCGGACTCTGAACCTTCCTACCATTTTCTGTCAGCCGTTTGTGATCATTGGGCCGCCGGATATTAGGCCTTTTAATGTATGGTACTCCTGCAAATTTTGCTCGGCTCTTCATTCAAGTTAGAGAATTCTGTTCCCCTTTCAAAATTTTTCTTCAATTACTAAAAAATATATTCTTCGAGGTTTTCATCTGATCAATAAAATTCAAGTTCGGAAGATTATCAAATTTCCTTCTCACGCAGATGTCGTTTCGTGTCACTGAACTCAAAATCAACTTTCCAGAACATTCCAGGTTAGCACGCTCTTGGCCTTAAAGATTGCAAACAATAGGGAAACTGACTTTTAAGTCATAACCACGAGAAGAAACATTAAGCATCAGGAATGGGCTTGAGAGCCAATCAGAACTCACGTGTCCATCGATTGTATCGCTATAATAGGTGAATCTAAGTTATATAGCTAATAAAACATTCACACTATATTGCTGACCATCTTGTATTAGAAACTCTTTTCAAAGATTATTTATCTCTCTTTACACATTTTAATTTTATTCATTAAAATTCCCCCGGAAGAAATTGACAGAAAGAAAAAATCTGAATACTTCTGCAAAAACATGACATTTTTCATTAGTACTACAACTTTCTGCAAACACATTTCTAAATACCCTTTTCCCTTCTCGCATATTCTAAACGATAAAAAAGAATTTTTTAGTTGGTTGTTTTTTCTATTAGTGTGGTCAGAAGAACAAAATGCTTGTATAAAATTATATTTTTGTAAGTCGGTTGTACAGTTGTGTGTCTCTCAGGACTTAATTGCAACAATAAAAAAAATCCAATCCTTTTCCGAATTACATTTTTTTTAACAAATTTTCTTTAAAAATGGGAAAAATGAATCATAATTAAGTTTTCAAATGAAAATTTTCAAAACCATTATTTTTTGTAAGCAAAGGTACAAATAATATTAATAATAATAACTGCATTTAGTAGACACGACATCTAGATTTGTAACTTTTAAATTTGTCCTTCATAAATTGAGGGAAATGCTCGATTCTACTATATATCACATCGAAGAAAAGGTATTGTGCGGCTTTTACTTCAGAGGTGTTTATTGTAACATCTGGTGTTATACCTCTTTAGTATCATTTCTACCATCTTCATTTTCAACCAATTCATCGATCTGGCAAAACTACATCTTCAGAGATTTCCGTTCACTTGAATCATCAGAAATACAATCATTTTGATTCGTACTGTAACTTTGATGTAATTATAATGTATTAATACATGTATTAATTAAAACTTAGATTATAAAGAAAAAAATTTTATTTTGTGGCCAGTAATAAATTAACCAAATATCAAAACGATCTTGAATGAATACGACTGATTGAAATTAGATTAGAAATTAGATCTTCCAGAGCATACACGGTTATGCTCAGAAATAAATACGAAATAGGAAGGATAAGAACAAATTTCTTTGTAAATCTTTTGAATTTCTTTATTTTTTTAATTATTGATTACAGTATAAACTATATGCTTACTTAAAATTAAGTGTATAACAAAACACCAGCAAAATAAGCATGTCATCGTCAAAAACGTTTCATTACACGCAAAATTTCAGATTGAATGTCATTTGCATCTGGAGTCGAATAACAACAGGAGGTGCACAAATGTTTACCTCAAAAGGTACTTCTAATTAGAATACTACAACTGTTAAAATTATCATAATAATATGACCTATTAACCTTTAGATCTCATCTACATCAAAGGGGAAAAAAGTATAATGCTGAAAAATTTTAATTATGTATTAAAAAATAGGATGCTCTTTCGGCTTCTGGTCGAGTAGGGCATTGTTACTTTGTGTATTGAAAATCTCCAGTGAAAAAAAAACAAAGTATCACTTTTTTTGCTGTAAAACTGAAAAGCATGAACGTGCGCGAAAGATAACTTTCGATCTGTATAGTGTGATTGCTCTTTCATCCGTTATTAAGATACTAAGTTAAAACCTCAGGTACACTATGTGTACCTTGGGTTTTAACTTTGGTCACATTAAGCGGCCGCGGTAGCCGAGTGGTATAGGTATCGGATCGTGGCTTGCCTTGTCACGAGTTCGAGCTCAGTATCACTAAAGACCCGCCGTGTAGGGCAGCGATGCACGTTAAATCTGTCGAGAGCTGAAACGTCCTCCCGTTGGTGTGGTGTGGTAGTTAGGAGAGGGGGTGCCAGCTCAGGTGTCGTCCACGTCACTTGACCATGATTCAAAATTACGTGGTCTGTCGCCAAAAGCCCTCGTGTAGCTGAACAGTGCGACGTTAATATTCAATCAATCAATCAATCAATTGGTCACATTAAAGAATGGTTAGCACTTGGAACATAAACTACTCTTAGACTCAGTTTTCTAATGCGTGTTTGTAAATCTGAGTACTTTCTGGGCATATTTGAAGCATTATCAAAAAAAAAAAAAAATTGTCCTGAATACTTTTAAATATCTTTTCTTCATGGGAATTTGAATCTCGAAAAGAATTATTTTATCTTACCTGAGGATTATTTATCTCAAACCCTGAGGAATAACGACAGTGAAGTCAATAAATATGCAATTATGAGTTGCAGATTTGATTTCTGCATCACAGGCGGACGAGGTAAATAACACGGATTTCATTGTTCTTGGTTGGTATATGGCTGTCGTGTGAAATTACGAACTACCTTGGAATTAAGTGCTAATACCCTGTCTTCGAAGAATTAAAGTAGAGAAGCATTAAATTGAAGATTTGCAAGAAAGAATTTAAAAGGCAATCTAAATTTCAAAAGTGCAAGACCTTGAAAATATAGTGCGGCTTAGATTCGAGTAAATACTGTAGTTATGAAATGAAACCCAGTGGCTGAGTGGTTAGTGCATTAAGATTCCACGCCACAAGTCCGAAGTTCAATCCCCGGGCTGGGCAAGGTTGATTCAGCCTTTCATCCCTTTAGTGGGCCGATAAATGAGTACCAAGCCTGCTTGGGAATTTAACACTGGTGGTTTCGCTGCAGACTGATCACCTAACTGAAACATCCACTTATGCCCCTCCGGACCTATGGTCGCGTATACTGAGTTGGGAACAGCAGGCCTTGGCTCTCATGGGGTGTCGTGCCACTCAGTTCAGTTAAGACCTTGAAAAACCAATGCCCAGCTGTAGGGGAGGAGAAAGAAATTTCAAGACTTTGCTTTCAACAATATTGAGTGCCATTGGTAGCAAGAGGATTAGTGCAGTAGATTCCCGAGACGAAAGCTCTTTTGATGATTGCCAAAGAAAACCTTTGAAAATTCAGAAAATAAGCAGATAGAATAAAATTCGAATCACGGTGTAGTGACGAGGATGACACTCTAGGTGGCACCAAACTCTCCGAACTTTCCTACCAAGCCAATGTGAGGCATAGAGCGACATTTAACATGCATCAACCCTTCCTTCCAACAGAATTTAACTCTCAACGCTTCAAAAAAGAAGATGAAGACCCCTTTTAAAGAGCAAGTGCAAGCTTGCAAGCAGTTAACATTACCTGTATTTCTCAGCCCTCTTGTAGCTCCTCCATTTGGGTGGTCTGCTGATAAGGAAAATATTTATATTTAGGTGAACTTTCCACTATTTTACCTTTCCATTACTTTACCATGCTCTGTAAAAACTCTATGGCGTTTTCGCTATATTCTTATTTATTTTGGTTCGAAATTTAATTTTCATGCAACATTAATAAATTCTTCTTTTGATTATGAATGAGACAGTAAAGTGTGTTTATTAATATTAAGAACCTCATAATTTAGCACAGTAAACAGTGATACCAGCCTTCAAAGATACTCATATTCTAACTTACTAATCGAAAGAATAAAGGAAACAATAGGAAAGTACGTCAAGTCAATTAACTCACCGTTGAAATCTCTCATAAGACTTTCGACTGTTCCAGTTATTTGAAACTTATCTAATTAATAACTGAATGTGAAAAGTATTCTGTACTAGCTGGTATACCCGTTCTTCGCACGGGTGAACTGAAAAATTAAACAACACAGATTGAAGGATAAAGAAGTTTTTAATGAGTTAATTTTACGTGAATTGCAAATTAAACAAAAAAAAGTTTTTACATATCTCTCAGCTGGAAAAAAAAAAAAAAAACAACCTTTGTTAAATTTTAAGTATGTAGATCTGATAGCTGATAAAAAGGATTTTTTTTTATTTATAACTCCTCGTAACACTCTTGAGGCTCGATTTTTGAAAATACCTCCCTAAGCTGATCTCTGCTCAGCAAAAGTAACACATTGTTAAAAGTTTTGTGTAATGAACGCTTAAAATAGTGTAAATAATTTATATCTGAAAGTGCAATACATTAATATCACTTTCTGTTGTATTTATTTTATGTCAAAATTGTAATATTCGCAAGCAACGCCGTTTCTTAAATTATAATGGCGATTCAATAAAAACATAGCGAAATGTTAACAATAGAGTCAAGTTGGCAAATGTCGAGCTACTTTCATATAGCTCGAGCTTTATTAGAGCTTTGTAAGACCCGCCGTGTAGGGGAGCGATGCAAGCTAATACTTTATCTAGCGCATTATGATTTACTGCAGTTTTTTTCATACAATATATATTTTTTTTATCACTACATTGAAAATTAAGGGATATACATAAACAAAATACTCCACTTTGGGAAATTTAATTCGTTAGTGCTAATAAATTAATTAAAAATATTCCACTGTAAAATTAATTATATACACCGTTCACTTAAAATAAATAGTCAAATCGTTTTCTAAGGTCTTCATTAACATACAAAAACATGAGACACTTAAATTTTGACATAAACTATTTTTTCGGGACAAAAATAATAATCTTTGCAATCCGCTGAAAACGCCGTTAGCTGAAAATACAATATCTGCTGCAAAACTATTCGCCTTCCCCGCTAAAATACTCATCATAGAACCCGTGCTGCCATATATCTAGGAAGAGTGGATTTCAAAGAATATTCCATCTAAGTATTGGTAGAATATTCCTTTTAAGTTGGTGTGGTAGTTAGGAGAAGGGGGTGCCAACTCAGGTGTCATCCACGTCACTTGACCATGGTTCAGAATTACGTGGTCCATTGCCAAAAGCCCTCGTGTAGCTGAAAAGTGACGTTAATATTCACTCACTCACTCCAAAAAATATAATACAGTAGCTATAATTATTTTTATACTTAAAAATGCAATATCTGCCTATTCAATTAAAATTATAGCGTTATAATATTAACTACTAACCACAAACAAATTTTGAAAAATAGTCCAAATGATGTAGTGTGAAAGAAAGTTTATTTACTTTAAGTACCAGAACCGATAAAAACATTTATTTTGAAAAAAAAAATCAATTTCTTACTACCAAATGTGCATAAAAAAATCATAAAAAAACATTCAAATAAAGAGAGATTTATAACAACCTCTCTCTTCAAAACTTAGTTTTATTCTGAAATAAAAAAAAATAAATTAGGGATTATGCTGATCACAGGAATTAATTAGAAGCGAGCGTCTTGCGTAGCCAAAACAAAAAGCGTTTCTTCACAAATAAAAGTTAGATATATATTGTCCCGGGCTTTTTTGCAGCGCACGCCAGAATTGTTTGCAGATGGTAGAATTTTTTCCTACTTACTTGACAAATATCGTTATATTTTGGACACTTCACACAATATCTTTATAAATTATAGCCTATGCTATAAATTATAGCCTATGTGTTATTCTGATGTATAAGCTATATAACTGTAAAATTTCATTAAAATCCATTCAGTTGTTTTTACGTGAAAGACCGCTAAAGATGCTCACAAACTTTCACATTTATAATATATATATAGATAATGTGAATGATACTTTGTTGAGCCTTGATTGTTATGTCGGACTTAGTGGCTAACATCCACGGCAATAATGATAAAAATTAACCGAAAAAGACTACTAACGCCATCTATACACGTGTTTCAAAACAAGGTTCGGTGGGAATTTGTGGAAGCATGGTGCAGGAAGTATTAAGCTGTTAAATCAGACAAAAGATTGTTAGACAAAAGATTAAAAATTTACTCATTGCGTAGCTCTTCATTCCTTAAAGAGAATGTGTAACCTTTCTTAAAAAAACGAATGTTGCAAACTGACATTTTTTCGATTTACTGCTGAAGTTGCCTAGATGACAGAGGCGTTCAGTAGTATTCGTCAAAGGAAGTGTTTTGCAATGTGATTGAAGCGGCATCTAATTGTTAAATTCGTCGCTAGATTCTATGACAAAATATTTAAACTGTGTGGGTTTTATAACATTACAATTAGTACTTTATATTACATTAGTAATTACATTAGTATTTTATATAAAAAGCACATTAATGGTGAGAAAATCTTTCCACGCGCTTTTATTTAATATTATTCATAATTTTAATTCGTAGTGATTCAAATCAGCACTTTTTAAAAAAAGTTTGTGAAACTAAGAAGTCTTAAATTTTTTTTAATTTGGTGTTATTGCTGTGTACTAATTAAAGTGTAATTTTTAGATTTTGCCATGATAAACAATTGTTTAATAAAATCTGGTGTTTCACAAGCACGAAAATAATGCAATTTCTCAACGTTTAGCGACATCTGGCGGAAATTGGGGATAACTGCATCACATTTTGAGCAGTATGTTTATTGATGTATATTCCGATGAGAGAGTGAAAAATCGGATCTTTTACTGGATTTGCTGTGAATTAAAATTGTTAATGTAATGGTTAAGAAATTAGAACATTTTTATTGAAGTATGATGGACGTCATTGCAGAAAGAGTAACAAAAGAAACTACATATAAAACCTACAGAAATTTCAGAGGGTAAGTTGTTCTCTAACGGAGTAGTGGAACACACGTCTTTAATCAACTATCTGGACTATAAGGCAGTTTCAAGAAATTGACGGATATGTGGAGGGTATTTTTCAGCATTTTACAAATATTGTCTTAAGTGGAACTCCTATTTCGTTCACTAATGGAATTAAGATGATTGATGATTGATTGGGAGCTGGAATCTAGACAGATTCCTCCGTCCCA
>BMAV01019674.1:80736-108069 GCA_019973955.1 Trichonephila inaurata madagascariensis
ATTGTGAGAAATACATGTGAGATAAGAAATATGAAGAATTCAGCTTTACGTAATTTTAAAATCCTTGGATTTTCTTATAAAGCGGTTCCCCTCCTTTTTGTTTTTTAATAACTTTCCTTATATCCAGTTATAAGTAAAAATTTAAGAGTTTTTCTAACACAAATTATGGAAGTTTCTTTTATTCAAATCTAAATTTTTACGTAAATAATTATTTATACCTGCATATAAAAGAAAAGAAACTTTATATACACATATTTTCATTTAAAGCATCCGACTACGTTCAGAACCGTGATTTTGCAAAATCATATAAATGGATAATATTTATGATATTCAGTGTCACTTAGATTAGATAATGTATATAAAATTGTTTTAAGAATATTATCACAATAAAAAATTATTTACAATATTTTGACAAAAAATGAACATAGAATGACCCATTTTCAAAATATATTCTCCTTTTGTGAAAAATGCTTCTATTATAATAATATTTTGCCTGTATATAGCTGAGACCTCTCTGCAGAGGCTCAACTAAAATATTTGAAATATATAACTTAGAAGTGGGTTTATCCATGTTTTACAACAGAGGGGAGAAATTTTAAGAAAAAAAAACTCCGATAATTATTTCAATTGGTTGTAACTCTGAAAATAATGTGAATTTTCCAAAAATGATAGTTGAGCCTTTGTACAGAGGTCTGAGCTATGTACAGGCAAGATATTATTATAATAGAAGCATTTTTCACAAAAGGAGAACATTTTGAAAAAGGTTATTCTAAGTTAATTTTTTGCCGAAATATTGTATTTAAATATTTTTTTTATCAAAATGTCCTTAAAACCATTTTATACATGTATTCTAATCTAAGTGACACTAAATATCATAAAAATTATCCATTTATGCGCTTTTTTAAAATCACGGTTCCGAACGTAGTCGGATACCTCACACAACTCAAATTATTATATAACTTCCAAAATTCCGAAAAAGGAACATCATGGAATTAAATATTTCAAAAAGTATTTTTGACTTTCGTTGAAAGGGAAAATTTTAAGGGCCGAAAATTGATTCAATGATTTGAAGTACTATTGATATATTATTTTGAGGAAAATAGTTAAAAATGCCAACCTTTGAGAAAAGAATAATTTATGCTTACTAGTTGCGTCGCCTTGGTGGTTTAGAGATAGCTGGCCCGCCTCGTAAAATCAAAGTTGCAGGCTCGATCCCGGCTAGAATCGACAGTTTTTCTGGATGCGCAAATCATAGGCACGCATTTCCTGTGATTATGTGGCATGTAAAAAATCCTTTGAATATCAATTTGGCTCTAAACAATCTCAGCAAAATTAAATCACGGCAGTATTTAGTACATAATGAGAGTTTGAATTGAATAAATTCAAGCGTCAAAAGTTTGGTAGTGGAAGCTATTAGTTGATGGAACTACCAATGAAATGACTCTCCCATTTGGGGACTTTCCATGTCTGCAAAGGCTAATTCTGAACAGCACCCGTCGGTCTCTATCTCGCTGCTTCGTGTGTCTGCCTACTCTAAGCGTGTTTCAACAATAACTTCTCACATTTTATTTCTCAATAACATAGGAAACAGTCAGTTTTGGGTAATTTACCTCATTACATATGTCCTTTAAGGATCGGCCTTTTTTGCATTACCCAATCTGTGACTGTGCCTTTTTAAAATCAGGTAACTTTGGGTTTCGTGGCATCGAGGATGCGACTGATGCCAATGTTGTTTTCGAAAACGATGAAGATAAAGGATGTGTATCAGGCAGCAGATATCGGTATTTGCATGTGTGTCCAAATAATTGGTAGATAGTGCATAGGTAAGCCCTTTTTGATTTCACAGGACGAATTTATAAGAATAAAAGGTGAAAAAAACAACAACCCTCAAATAATTATGGAAAAAAGGGCACTCAATAATTATACGATTGTTCGCCTTTTTGCTGCAATGATAACTTACGCCATTCAGTTATATTTTGCGTACACAAAATTTATGCAGTCAACGGTGAATACGGTGACCCGGTCAAGATTTTCAAACCTGAACTAGGGTTCCCCCCTCCCCCCCCCCCCGGGGGGGGGGGGGGATAACTTTGGAGAAACCCTGGTTTTTTTCCTTTGACTGCCCGTTCGGTTAACGGTGAATACGGTGGTAAGCCTTTCATCAGTGAACTCTGCCCCTCCCTCCCATCTTGTAAAAAAAAAAAAAAACGCCGCGATAAATCCAAAATTCAGTAACGATTCTGGCTTTCTGGAACGCGCCGATTTCTCCAAAAAGCAGTGACATGAACGGGAAACATAGACTGTGACAAGAAATTTATAACATCGTGTGAATCTTTTATGGCGTGAAAATGATGCAAGGTATAAATTACACATTTTCTTCAACCTAAGGATTAAAAAGACAAATGTTTAAAGAAAGTTACAAAAAGAATAAAATTTTATATGAAACTTAATTTTAACGGATTAGAATCCAAACACGGATCATTATTATTTTCATTCAAATACGTTCAATAACTCTCCCCTCAATGTATATGGGTATGGGTTGGAAAGCGGGCTCGCTAGACTTGAATTCAATTCAGGCTTTTTTTAGATACTCTAGAACAGTGATACTCAACCTGTGCGGCCCACCAAGCCCTTTTGAGTGGCCCGGTCATGAACCATTGCTCTGAGAAATTATTTTATATAAGACAATGTGTATCAAAAATTTGGTTGAAAATTCTTTGACACACAAGAAATCAAATATATCAATTTTGCTTTTTTGCTGTCGATGTCGTACGGCTGCGATTTGATATTCTTTTTCCATTTGTAACGGTTGCGGTTAGTGAGAACAGACAACGTGGAGCAGTGACAATTTTATGGGTGGAACTAATTTTGTGAACAATCTTTAATACCTTGCAAGCGAAAAATATTCGAATGATTAGGAGGTTGATTTTTTTGTAGTGGAATACCAACATGGATCAATACTTGTTTCATTTGTCACGAAAGTGCTGTATTTAAAAAATACCAGTAAACAGGAATTATTTAATGATATGTTTCCTCTTTCAAGAGGTGATAAATAGGCTTTATTGAATATTCTTTGTAAAAGCAACAAAGTGTTTCGTCAGTGGTAATGTCACAGTAGTAACAAAGACATCCTCAGAAGTTTGTTATATTATTGGTAAACATATATGGAAGCGTTTACACATGCAAAAATTGTGGGGGAGTGTTTCTTAAATTCTTGTAATTAAGTGTTAGTGACAAAAATACAAATATATATATATATATATTTAAAAAAATCGAAACAGGAGTTATGATATTTTGATCAATTTTCCATGGTCTAAATTTCCAGTTTTATCTATCCCCCTTAAGCCTTATGTTGCGGCCCGCGTAAAATGGCTGACATACGAATGCGGCCCAATATAAAAAAAGGTTGAGTACCCCTGCTCTAGAAAAACGCATTTCATCTTCACTCCCTAACTACAACTCATCAAGATTTTTGAACTGATAATGGATTTTGCTGTATCAACTGAATTAGGAAACACTATGAGTTTAAGGTATCCGACTACGTTCGGAACCGAGATTTTAAAAAAGAGCATAAATGAATAATTTTCATGATATTTAGCGTCACTCATATTAGAATACATGCATAAAATTGTTTTAAGGACATTTTGTCAAAAAAAAATATTTAAATACAATATTTTGGCAAAAATTAATTTAGAATAATCTTTTTTCAAAATGTTCTCCTTTTGTGAAAGAAGCTTCTATTATAATAATATTTTGCGTGTATATAACTCAGACCTCTCTACAGAGGCTCAACTAGAATTTTTGAAAAATTCAAATTATTTTTAGAGTTACCATCCATTGAAATAATTATTGGCGTTTTTTTCTTAAATTTGCTCCCCTCTGGTTGTCGTAAAATATGTATAAACCCACTTCTCAGTTATATATTTCAAAAATTCTACTTGAGCCTCTGTACAGAGGTCTGAGCTATATACAGGCAAAATATTATTATAATAGAAGTATTTTTCACAAAAGGAGAACATTTGGAAAAAAAGGTTATTCTAAGTTAATTTTTTTGCCAAAATATTGTATTTAAATAATTTTTTTTGTCAAAATGTCCTTAAAAACAATTTTATACATGTATTCTAATATGAGTGACGCTAAATATCATGAAAATTATCCATTTATGCGCTTTTGCAAAATCACGGTTCCGAACGTAGTCGGGTACCTTAAGGCTGTTACAATTGAGGCATAAGTTGATGGCTTGTCTGTATAACTGTAAGAGATGATGCCACTCTATAACGAAGTTGATCACAGATGCTTAGGGTGTTTTTTTTCATTTTATGCATCTACAATTTACAAAATAAGGCCACAACTTTTCCTATCTAATTTGTGAAATATGCATTGTTAAATTACGTTAAACTTAAACGGAAAAATTTCAGTCCCAACTTTTTAATTTTTTATTTTAATATTTGTAGTTTAATGTAATACATGATAAATTTTGAACATACCGTGAGGAAGCTAAAAGTGAATTCAATGTTAGACGTGCTGTTAGTTACAAATAAACGTATTAAATGTCTCAGAATTACATTAAAAAAGTAATTTTTTAGACTAACGGATACATTTAATGTCAAATTTAAATTAAATTTTCGTGTCACTATTTACCGTAAAATCCGGCGTATAACTCGCTCTTTTAACACAAAAAACAAGAACGAAATTTAAGAGTGCACGTTATATGCCGGTTATAAAAAATGCTAGTTTTAGAAATAAAAAAAAAGATGAGGATAAAAAAATTAAACTTCTACTTAGATCGGAATACTGTTTCTTTAAAAAAGAAATGTGACCTACTTAATGAACTTAAAGGGTTGCAGTTCTAGAAGTAGACTATTTTTTCAAAAAACCTAAGATAATATCTCGAATAAAAGATTTCAAAATATAATAGCATTGCATACGTACATTTCAAGTTGCTTCGTAAGAAAAGGGGTGCGCGTTATACGGCGAATATAGCTAAAAATTAAAAAAATGCAGCTTGAAAGTATAGGTGCGCTTTATACACCGGTGCGCGTTATACGCCGGATTTTACGGTATAATTACTTTTGGGTCTAAGAGACTTGGCAAAGGATTTAATTCTGTTACCAGTGAACTAAATTCATGGGACGTCATAATCACATGATAATTGTAACCACGTGTTTCTCGCCAATGAGTTCAAAAACTCATATGATCTCATAGTCACGATAAATGCAATCATCTAATTTGAGCTAATCAGATCACTTCGTTGTTGCCAAATTACGTCTTTTATGGAAACTTTTTTTTTTTAAAAAAAAAGTAAAATTTGTCACTTTATTTAAAAATACATATATAAAACAAGATTTGTTCTTAAATTTTGAAATTTTTTTGCTAAAGTTTTTTTTTATAACTGTTGAACGTCTTTGCCCAATTATGAAATTTGAAGTTTTATCTAAGAGTTACGAATAGAGAATAAAAAGTATAAGTTAGTTTATAGTCAGTTTTGAATTCAATGCAGAACACGTGTTTGTCTTTATCATGTGACAGTCATGAATTTAGTATATTCTTGATTTATTATAATGTATTGCCGCATGATTAGTCAAAAAAACATGTCTTAATAATTTGATAATTTTTGTATAGCTTCAAAAATTTATTAAAAGGATTTTCACAATAACTCCGTAGAAAACTACGATTTTCAAATGAATGCATCACATTTTCTTAAAAAGCTTTATCCCTTCAAATCTAGAAATTCATTATTAAAACTCTTCTTCCAACTTTCAGCAATTAGTGTTCGTGATTTTTGTCCGCAGTTATGGTCCCGATGTGCGGATAACACTCGTTGCTTTCCTTCACGTTGGTTGTGCGATGGAATTAAGGATTGTCTGGATGCCTCAGACGAAGAAAAATGTGGTGAGTCTATCTCAATCTTGTACTTATCAATTTTTAGAATAAAACAGAAACACAATGTTACGTTGATCGGTGTTCGAGGAGTTTGTGCTATCAGTCTCAAAGAACAGGACAGTTTTTAAAAAGGGATGGAAATTTAGTGTTGGAAAACAATCCTTGAAATACACAGGACAGTACTTTATCCTGAGTATTCACAAGATTAATAAATCTCTAAAGGCCTTAACACCTTCGGTACTCAGACACAACTATGAGTGTCTAAAATACAAGTACAGTAAGACCCCGTTTAACGCTGTTTCGTTTAGATCTGTTGTAAGTTGGATAACGTTGTCAAGTTGAAATCCTAAATGTACCAGATTACTATATATTTCTTCAAGAAGCTTGTCCCTGTATTATGATTTTAATAGGTATTCGATTTTTGGCTTGATACTGTAGTATTTGTAGCTTTATCGGAGAAATGTGTGAGCAAAATATCTGTATTCGTTACCGTTATCAAAACGTGTAATATAATTACCAGAAAGTCTGGTACTTAAGGTATATCCGACTACGTTCGGAACCGTGATTTTAAAAAAGCATATAAATGGATACTTTTCATGATATTTAGTGCTAATTACATTATAATACATGTATAAAATTGTTTTAAGGACATCTTGACAAAAAAATTATTTAAATACAATATTTTGGCAAAAAATTAACTTAGAATAATCTTTTTTCACAATGTTCTCCTTTTGTGAAAAATGCTTCTTTTATAATAATATTTTGCCTGTATATAGCTCAGACCTCGGTACAGAGACTCAACTATGATTTTTGAAAAATTCACATTATTTTCAGAGTTAAAAAACCCATTGAAATAATTACCACTTCTAAGTTCTATTCCAAAAATTCTAGTTGAGCCTTTGTAGAGAAGTCTGACCTATATACAGGCAAAACATTATTATAATAGAAACATTTTTCACAGAAGGAGAACATTCCGAAAAAAAATTATTCGAAGTTAATTTTTTGCCATAATATTGTATTTAAATAGTTTTTTTTTTTGGTCAAAATGTCCTTAAAGCAATTGTATATATGTATTCTAATCAAAGTGACACTAAATATCATGAAAATTATCCATTTATTCGCTTTTGCAAAATCACGGTTCCGAACACGCGCGCGCGCGCGTATTCGGATACCTTAACTTAGATTGAACTTCAATGATAATTTGAAGCTACGATCCGTAGTTGGTCACTATTTTACTTGGAAAGGGCAAATGGATGAAAAAGATCTGAAGAATAATTTCTCAAACACTTACACTTATATTTGAATTTAGATTTAACTTCGTTGGCGAGTTAGGTAGACTAGATTTAGGAGCCTTTGTAAGAGTTTCCTTAACCGGGCCCCCAGGTGTGTTATAAGAATGATAGTACCCAAACGCACGCACTTTTTTTTTTTTTATAAAAAGACAATACTTGAATCATGCAGGTCTTTGCGGAGGAAAGGGTCACCTTCATTAAATCCAGCATTCCGCCTCAGATTATCCAGAGTACACTAATGCCCCCCCCCTTTTAAGGTTTAAGGTTTCGACTACGTTCGGAACCGTGATTTTAAAAAAGTGCATAACTGGATAATTTTCATATTTAGTGTCACTTAGATTAGAATACATGCATAAAATTGTTTTAAGGACAGTTTGACAAAAAAAAAATTTATTTAAACACAATGTTTTGGCAAAAACTTAACTTAGAATAATCTTTTTTCAAAATGTTCTCCTTTTGTGAGAAATTCTTCTATTATTTTAATATTTTGCCTGTATATAGCTCAGACCTCTTTACAGAGGCTCAACTAGAATTTTTGAAAAATTCACATTATTTTCAGATTTACCACCCATTGAAATAATTATCGGCTTTTTTTTCTTAAAATTGCTCCCCTATGTTGTCGTAAAATGGATAAACCCACTTCTAAGTTATATGTTTCAAAAATTATAGTTGAGCCTCTGTACAGAGGTCTGAGCTGTATACAGGAAAAATATTGTTATAATAGAAGCATTTTTTACAAAAGGAGAACATTTTGAAAAAGTATTATTCCAAGTTAATTTTTTGCCGAAATGTTGTATTTAAATATTTTTTTTTGTTATAATGTCCTTAAAAGAATTTTGTACATGTATTCTAATTTAAGTGACACTAAATATCATGAAAATTATCCAGTTATGTGCTTTTGAAAAATCACGGTTCCTAACGTAGGCGGATACCTTAAAAGGTCTGGAGTTACACCATCGTAAATTACAGACAGAGACATAGCAGATAACCATCGATGGGAGTTTTGGGATTTGAAGGAACGGAGGCTCGAGCTAATTCCACATCATTAGTCTAGTTGTGAGCCAGGTCCATAATCGAGGAAACGCGTATGGCAAAAAATTAAATACGAAGAGGTAATGTGTTCGCTGTCTAGCAAAATAGGAGGGATTAAAGCTGTTTAGAAAGTTTAAATCTACGCATCAGCAGAGTAGTATGGTCTCGACGCCAGAGTGGTCCAGTGAGAGTTATATTAAAGTCACACTATAAAGCTGTACAAAAGTTATTGGTGATGGACCTCGTATTGTACCACCGTCAAGTGACGGGGGCTACACCTGAGCTAAACTTAGTCTGCTCACTTCCGCACCACACCACGGAAGGGCAATTGTGCCTTGGCATATTTAACGTACACTGGCTTCCTCTACACGGCGACTCTTCTGCGGTACTAGGCTCGAACTCAGGACACGCCAGCCACGAGTCCGTAACCTTAATCATTAGGCTACCTCGCTCATCCAATGGGGTCCAGCCATATTGTAGAGCAGTGACATTTGAGATTTGAATTGGTTATACTAAATAGTAAAATAATTGTTATATGTAGATTTATATGTGCTTCAATTTCATCAAATAGAATATTCTGAAGTTTTCCGTTTAAATTTGTACGAGGATCTTCCTGAAAATAAAGACCATACAGTCATACTGAATAAAAAAACAACAATATTTACAGGAAAAAAAAACAATTTTATATATAGGTTTGTTGCATCTGTTCACGCGCTTCAGAATTTCTGTGTTATACCCTTCTGTCGCCAAGGCATTAACAGGTGGTCCCCACATTCTCCAATTCTTTTCTTTGCAAAATGTTTTCCAACCAGAAACGCATTCGGCTTCGGGAAAAGACGGTAAAAACATGGAGCAAGGTTTGAACTAAGGGTCTTTTGTTTAAATACGGTCAAGGCGTACCTAAATGAACGGGTATCAAAACAGCATATAACATGGGAATTTGGAAGCTCGGGAACAAATACTGAAAATGTTTAAATGATTGGGGTGACTATGTTGACAATTGAAGGAGTTTTCAAGCACGTAACAGAATTATTTTTTGCAATATATATTGTGGGTCTTATATTCAATAACAGTCTACATTTTCTGGATGACCTTTGTTTAAATACAGATGCAGATTTGATTTTTAACAAAAGTGCTATACAAGTTTCGCTGTTTTTTGACTTCATTTTTCACATTTCCTACTCTTCCTATATGTATTTATTGATATATCTTGCTCAAATTTTCAAGCATTACTAAAATATTTATTATTCACCCACTCGAAATCTCAAATACAGTTTTTTAAACTTGTAATAGATGACACTTGATGTTAATACAATTTTTTCCAATATTAGTTCATTAATCAAATTTAATTAATTAATTTTAGCTTTATATGAGATTAAATTTATTCCGAATAAGGGCAAAGGAGGGTGACAGTATACATTGATTATGCAAAATTCTTTCCTACATTGAAAGATAGGAATTGTCTTAAATATTTTTATATATTACTTACATGGTATTTTGTATTCATGTCAAACTGTTCACTAAACTAAAAACATAAAGTACATAAGTACTTTCATTACTTATAAAATTTACTCTGTTTCAGGAAGCACTATATTGAAGACACAGGGAGTCGCAGAAGCCAGACAAAAATTGATGTCGTGGTTCCTGCAGAGGAGTAAATCTGATGTCATCATTAACAAATGGGGTACTCAACTACACAGGATCGCGGTTGGCCTCTTTTTGGCAAATGATTCCATTTTCAGTCCAGGTAATAGGATTGGCCAAGAAATAAGATATGAACTTTCCATTCAATTGCTCAGCCTTCTATCAAAGTAAGGATCTGCTTTTGTGCGTAGATATTTTTTTGAGATTTGTCAGGGAGGCTTAAAAGATTTTATTAAAAAAATTAAATATTTTGGTTAACACATTTTACAAATATCATTTATTTTGATAATTTGCACCATGCTTTAATAACGCTGATCCCTTAGTTTTTCTTCGATTTAAGGTATCCGACTACGTTCGAAACCGTGATTATAAAAAGGCGCATAAATGGACAATTTTCATGATATTTAGTGCCATTTAGATTAGAATACAATTATAAAATTGTTTTAAGGACATTTTGACAAAAAAAAAATGATTTAAATATAATATTTCGGCAAAAAATGAACTTAGAATAACCTTTTTTCCAAAATGTTCTCCTTTTGTGAAAAATGCTTCTATTACAAAAATATGTTGCTTGTATATAGCTCAGACCTCTGTACAGAGGCTCAACTATGATTTTTGAAAAATTCACATTATTTTCAGGGTTCAACCATTTGAAATAATTATCGGCGTTTTTTTCTTAAAATTTCCCCCGCTGTTGTCGTAAAACATGGACCCACTTCTAAGTTATATATTTTAAAATTTTTAGTTGAGCCTCTGTACAGTGGTCTAAGCTATGTACAGGCAAAATATTATTATAATAGAAGCATTTTTCACAAAAGGAGAATATTTTGAAAATGGGTCATTCTATGTTCATTTTTTGACAAAATATTGCACTTAAATAATTTTTTATTGTAATACTACTCTTAAAAGAATTTTATATACGTTTTTTAATCTAAATGACATTAAATATCATAAATATTATCCATTTTTACGCTTTTACAAAATCACGGCTCCGAACGTAGTCGGATACCTTAAGAAAAGAAACACAGTTTCTGCTTTAAAAACGTTCGAATCTTCTGCAAGATAGGCTGCAATTAGATTGATAATAAAAACAAAATTGAAAAGTTGAGCTCTTTTTATATTATTATTAGGACCCAAAAGATATATCAAAAAGAAGATCTCATTTGATATGAGTATTCTATTAAAAAAAATTCTCCAAAAGTTCACTTCGATTTTGTAAAAAAAAATCAAATGCAGGAGACTTAACTATTTTGGAATATATTTTAAAAATTATATAGATTATTCCGTTCTACAACTTTTCCCCCATCTTTCTTAGACTACTTAAAAATTCCGACTTTCAAGAAAGGGTTTTCTTCGAAAAACTTTTCTAAGTGGTTTTTTAATCTCAATCAAAAAGTTTAAGTTTTTCTCACTGCGAGTTAATTTTGTATTAGTCGAAGAAAGAAGTCTGAGGGCGTAAGGTCTGCTGATCATGGCAGAGGGGGTAGAATACCCCAACCAAACTCCAACAACTTCTGTCGAGTTATCAAAGCCACGTGAGGCTAAGCATAGTCTTGATGAATCTCTAAGCTCTTCCGATTCACAATTACGGAACTTTTTCGTTCCAATGTTGTCTTTAGTTTGTCTGATTGGGAGCAATTCTTATCTGATTTTATCGTCTCGTTGTTTCGTAAAAGCTTATATGGCAGGTCTCCTTTACATTCTCACAAGACAAATAAAACGACCTTTTGATGAAGACCGACTTTTGGGATGACTAAAGGTCTTTCCGAACTTTTTCCGAATATGGCTGAAGTAACGCTTTTTAGAATGCATTCTGCTGTAGTTTGTTTCCAATCATTCTGATATATCCAGACCTATCCCTATTCCACCCACCAAAAGTCGCCACAAATATGTAATGTAAGAATAAGGAAAAAAAATATTGGCATGTGATTTTAGTTTATTCAAGTTGGTAAAATATTCATTCCTTTTTATTAAGGTTTAGATAAATTATTTCGGTTTCGATAAATAGATGTATAGCATAAACATTATTTGAAATAAATAGTTAAATAAAAATGTGTATATTGATTTTTTTTCATTGTCGATATTAAAGAACACTATAGATCATATGACTTTTTTTTTAGTTTATTACTTTGCGGCTACATTTTATAATTGTATCAGGACAAATTTGAATATTATCAATGCATTTTTCTTTACGTTTTATGTATATGGTGATCGTATTCATTCTCTTCCAGGGACAAGAAGATAAGTTCTCAAGAACTGGCTTTGTACATTCACGCTCTGTTGGCGACATGCATGGATCCCAACGACTTTTACGGGGAGAATCTAGTCCAGATACTACGGAGAAAAATGGAAGAGAACACCAACTACACCAACCCCTTCCAGATTCTCGTCCTGTGCAACGCCGGTGACACGATGACCACTAGGGACATGGACAGAGTAGTGGCTGCTTTCGATTCACAACACAGACCCTTCTGGACAGGTATTCATTTAAAATAACAATTTGAACATTTCTCTATGGAAAACAGCCTCTATTTTAAATCTGATTCCTGATTTTTTTTCTCTGGTTGAGTTGTAACGGTTTATTACGCTCCTTTAGTAATCCTCTAGTTCAGGGGTCGGCCAACTTTCGGAGAGAAATTCCAAGTTGTAAGGAAAATAAGGTAATTAATATGCCACAGATTTTTTTACTAATAGCCGCATGCACGTGAGCAGGAAGGCAAGGATTTTTTTTTAAATTTAAATAAAGCTTGACATAAAGAAACATTTTCCATTCCTACCAAAACTAAAATTTTGTTTTTCTCAATGCGACAACAACCATTGCCAACATATCATAATGTTGCGAATTAACTTTTCAAGCGTCGTAAAAAATGCTCCTACCAATAATATTGCAAGAACTGCATTTTGAAGTTTCATGCCAACTGAATTTGATTTTGATTGTTCCTGTCACTCCTGTCATTTTTCTCACTGCTGATGTGAGTTCTCTTGCTCTAATTCAAGAGTACTCCCTGAATACTGTAAGCAAATTAGCTCATTTTGCTGGAAATCACTTAGAAGCGTATCTTCTTATGGTGACATTTCTTCCGATAAATTATGCGTTCACTACTTAAGAACTAATTTTAATTTTAATATTAAGTGACACTAAATATCATTAATACTATCCCTTTATACGCTTTTGCAAAATCACGGTTCCGAACGTAGTCGGATACCTTAAAAATAGGGAGAGTAAAAATTTAATCGCAAGAAAAAAGTTCGATAAAAAAAAAGCATTTTGCTATCGGGAGGTTATTTTACGAAAAAACTCGTGAAATGTTCTTGGTGCCAAGAAAAAGTTCGCTACATAAAAAAATTCGCAATATAGAATTTCGTAATATGGAGGTTCGATTGTATTTTGAAATACTTGTTATAAACTCTTATCTTACTGAAAATCTTGATTAAACAAATGTTTTCACCGTAATTTCCTCATGGCATAGTCACAAGCTTCACAGGTGGGTAATCCCGGACTTCCTTTCAAACTTTTAGTTTTCTTACAATTATTTCGATCCAGATACCTAATTTCTCAGATTGTGTTAGACTAATTAACACAATCTAAAAACATATATATGTTTTTTAGACACTCAGGCGCTGTCAAGCCTGGCCCTCGCTTGCTTGTCCTCAAGACCCAACCTCGTGACAGATGAAAAGATCCTTAAGGATATGCTGCAAGTGCTGAAGAGACGACAGTTCAGGAATGGAACGGTTGATAATGCAAGGACTACATCCCTTGTCTTGCAGGCACGTGAGACATTTTACCTTTTCCTTACTACTGTTACAGTAGATGTGGCGGGTTCTATTCACGCCCTTTCACTAATCCTCTTGGAGAAAAATACTTCTTTCCCCTGTTGCTTGAATGTAAAACCACCTTCCGTAGAGAGCACTTGATTTTATGCTAATTTGAGAGCTATTTAAACCCTAGAAAAGAGAGTGTTTGAATTAGTCGTTAGGCTGCTAATATATAGAGATTTACGAAGTGACTTTCGGAAGTCTTAGTGCTCTTGTTGAACAGCTCTAGACCGAAATATCCAGTTGACCCAGGCGAGGGCTGTTTCATCAGATCACTCAGTTAAGGGCTTAATTATTTGTCCTTGGAGATTAAGGTAGTCAATTAATTTGACTGCTCCCTAGGTTTATAATCTGGTATGATAGTAAATTTATTGTGAATCAAATACACTTAATTATTTTTATAACTATGTCTCTTCATTTGAAGTTCCAAAGTTCACCTGAGACGTCAGGGTCACGACATAGTTACGAATTGCTATTTAAGAAAATAATAACATGAGAAATCTCAGTTTTTTAAGTTTATTTAATATTGGTTTGTTCAAAAAAATGTATTTACAACTTAAATTTTATCAAATGTCCATTTTGAAAGCAGAGTATAGTTACAATGAATGTCAATTAGTTCAAAAATACTTTATCAATTCATGGACTTTAAATTTATGAGTGCCACACTTTTTCGAACTATTATTATACAGAAATTTTATAAACCGAATAATCGGGTCTCAAAACCGAGTACTTTTTTTAAAAGCTTGGAATTTTTAATTACGATTTAAAAATAAAACATCAGATTTTTAATTACACATACATTTTCTCATGGTCACATGACAAGATTTCATCAGTTATTTGAACTCTACCCACAATCTTTATAATATACGTCTCAGGTTTGTTATCACAACAGTGAAATAAGGAACATAGGCTTTTAATTTCATTACAAAAAAATCTTGCAATTTCTTCGTTCAAATATTGTATGGTGCAAGAGATATGGACAAAATTCCATCCGCTTAATTCTCGTGCAAGGAATATATATATACCGCAATAATATAGGAGCTGATACAATTTGTTAAGTTTCTGAATAATTTCATTGTTTTTCCAAGAATGATTTGTAATCCAATGTATCAGTACAATATTTCTAAGGATGATATGACAATAAGTGAGACAATATTTTTGAATATGTATTGCTATATTGTTTATTATGCAGCTAATGTGTGAAATTTCATTGGTGTCTTTGTCAACGAGCCAGCCGTATACACTCTTATGGCAGTAGGTGGTTTTTGAAAATTAACCCTTTTACGAATCTTACCGCTGTACAGCTTGATTGTTTTCAAACGATATTAGTTCCTTTAGTGAGACTAACAAATATCTGGATATTTAAGAATTATTTATGCCAGAATTGTATTCAAAATGTTGTTTAAGCGATTTTAAAATGGACTAATTGTTTGCACACACACACAAACATGTGTAATATAATAAATAATATTTGCCTTTTTTGAGTTAGGCCTCACTTACATCTACTATTAATTTTCTCATAAAAATTCAAAGAATACAATTAAGTAGTTTTTTGAAATAGATTAAATAGATTCAATATTGTTCTCGTTAGAGTGATATAAGATATTCCTTTAATGGTAAGTCCGTTTTCTAGGAGACATATTATATATTTTATATTGATATAAAAACATTTATCATTAATTCTTTTTATAAATTTTGTTGCAGTGAATCCTTGATTTTATTGTATCATATGTGAAACAATTACTAATCGCATAAAAATGCAATGAAACAGAGCTCTTCGGCAATATGTCTGCAAAAAACATTGTATTGATTAGTTATTTAGAGTTTTATTAGAACTTTGTAGTTATGTCTTTTGGAGTTAATCATTAATTAAGAGTATGAACTTTCTCTTAATTAATGATTGAGTAAAACCAACCAAGATCTTATCCAAATCCCTAAACATTCACAATGCAATCATGCAGAACTTTATAACTATTTTTAGAATCAATTTAGTAAATAAGGAATGTTTCGAAAGTAAGTTTTGCTATTGTTTATGAAAGGGAAGATGGTACATCAGGTGAAAAAATACAGCAGCCATAAGGACAGAAGAGCATTGTAGAATAAAGAATAACACATGCACATAACGCCGAAGAAGAGAGTAGCAGTAAGTAGCGTGCCTGATGTATTCGAGTAGGCAGACATGCTTGCCAATCTAAGTGGGTTCTGCAATCCGGTATGAATGGGCTCATGGTACTAATGTCCATGACATAGTCATCCATAATAGCCAACTAAACTTGTACGAAGAAGAGGTCATGTTAAATGGTTGGTCGATGCAGTTGTTTATTCAGTAAAAGAGTATGCACGATGAAGGTCGAAATTGGCATGAATGAAAACAACCTTACTAGAGTTCAGGGCATGGTGTTAGGAGCTTTGTGATGTATTGGATTACCGAAAAGTGTCTCCAAGATGGAGGCAGAAATCCTATACAAATACATTCTGAGGTGGAGCAGGCTGCTGTGAGATAATTCCTTCAATCACAGACCACCGAGTTTTACAAGAGTGGTTTCTTCAAAATAATTGCCTGTTGCGACCAATCTATTAATGTCGTTGGTGATTATGTCGTAAGATAGGGAAAAGTCATGATGTCACGATACTTTTATGGGGGGCAGTAAATTTTTCGCGTGAAAAAAGAATGACGAAACTTACTTTCCGAACATCCTTCATACAATTATTTTTTAAGATGGTATTTCGAAGAATTAAAATTCTCTAGAAGTTTGAATTCCCCATCGAGTATATTAAATACATTTTTTCATATATATATTTTGATATTTAGTTTTTCACTTGGTGTTGTTCATTGTTATTTCCAATACTATTATAGTAATAATCAAAGCTTGTAGTAGATGCACATGTAATTTGAATCCTCATCTTCCCAAAGAAAGACGTATGCTGATCGTCGAAATGGTAATATGCGATCAACAGTAAATGAAACGTGATAAGCTCTAGAGTAGGGGTCGACAACCTATGGCACGCGTGCCACTTGGTGCACTCGGTGCAATTCTCAGTGGCACACATCACTACTCTACAAATTTGTCAGTTTTTGAGTGCATAGAAGTAGATAAATTTGTAATGACCTTATTTGGCAAACATCTTCCGAATTATGGACATTTATGGAATTACGAAAAAAAATCTGCAAGATAATTCTAAAGATAAATTAATTATATTGAATGCTATTTCTGGAGAGATTTCATTGTTTGAAGAGAGAAAATTGTATGTACTCTGCTTTTCGCTTTTTTTTCAGCATGTCTAAGTAACAATTCTTTCCCGATATGAAAAATACTTCGAGTCCGCAAAGAAACTTTTCATTAACTGAACGCTTAGAATCGTATCAAATGGAAAGTCATTAGTTACAACCCCTGATTTAGCTAAGTGAGAGTAGGGTGGTTCAGATACTTGTGTGTGGTTTGCATTAAAATCGTTATTAATCTTTTTATTGAACTATAATGAAGGGAAATAATTATATTTTATGTTGTGTCTGTTTCTTATTTTAATAATTATATGTTCAAAAATACATAATATAAGTACAATTGTATTTTTTTAAAAATTTTTGTTGTGAAGAAAAAGTTACATTTTAAGCTGCTTATTTTTATGTTGATAAATTTCCTTAAATGATGTAAAATTAATATATAACAAATCTGCAAATCTGTATTATTAACTTCTATTCTCTAACTCTGCAGGCATTATCGCTGGAATTGAATTTTTTCAAACATGTCCTACTCTGTGGCATGCTGAATCATATTGGTAAATTGGTTTGGCACGCCACAGCTAAAAAGTTGCCCACCTCTGCTCTAAAGCGAGAACTGACAAAATTTCGTTTGTCTGCTTTCCATTCATGATCCTCCCTCTTAAACTATCTTTACAAACATATTAAGCTGATAATTTCGCCTTTATATAGCTGAAATAAAAGGAAAAAAAATAGTAGACTTCATGCATTCATGGATTTCTCTTCTTAAGCTGAAACAATGTCTTTTTGCGTAGGCTTTATTAATCCATGATTCCTTCATGGAAGATTTCGATTTGACTTCGGCCCTCAAAACCGTAATCGACAACGTGAAAGACAACGTCTCATTGTTGAATGCCTACTATGCCCTTCCAGTCCTCAGCAATAAGAACTTACTCAACATAAGCGCTATAAGATGTAAAAAAGCACAAGAGACAGGTGAGTTTAGCATATTTCTCCTTCATTTCCAACATTAGCAAAGTTCAAAGAACCGAAACACTAGGAACTAGAATTATGACATTGTTCACTGAAAGCGTAAATATAATAACCAAAAGATTGGCAAAAGGTTCTGGCTGCTGACAATAAATTTTTTTTATTGTATTACTGTAAGAAATCTTAAAATTAAAACCCATTCGATTCGTTATTCATTAGATTTTTTTTTTGTTTCCCCTTCTCCCATTGATATCTTAAATAGTTTTGCTCCAGTATGTCAATCATTTTGCGGTACTTCCCTCTCTTGTGTTGAGGTAAAGATCACGCTTACTAACTAATTTGATTGCCTGGATGATCCAAATGCAGCCTGAATGGAGAAGCCAATAAATCGGACACAAAACGGTTAGATAAAAGTTTAAAAGTAATTTACTTTTTTATAATTTTAAACGTTAGCAATGAGTACGTGATATGTGTACAAGACAAACTGAAAGGTAAGAATATATAGTACTTATCTGAAAGAGATACAACTTCCCAATTTTGTCAAAGAAAAATTATCCGAGTTCTTGTAATTTAAAAGTAGCTTGCGATTTCAATTCAGGAACTAATCAATATGGTGTAATATTGTTCACTACACATCTGATACTCTCTGTAATCTTTAATCTCTTATTACCCCCTATATCATCAATTATTCATATACTATTCGGTAGTGGCATTCATTTTCGGAGCAGCGTTGTTCTAGATTTAAGTGCCATTTCGACTAGACGGAAGAAACCCAAGTCAGAGAGGATTGACCTCACGGGTAGCCGATTGTTACAACTCTTCCAAAGTAACTTACGATAATGCAAGATGAATTCCTCTTACTGAATAGCATTACATTTGTTGTTGTCTATGTAATCCGCATGTTAACTTACTTTGCTGATTGTTTTTACAACAGGCCAAAAAATGAAAACATAAACACAATTTCCTGATAGGGTATGAATTTTTCCTAAAATAGCTGTTGAATTATATCTTAGTAAAATTAATTACCTTAAATTTCCCTAAAAATTACTTCTACGAAAAATGTGATTATTTGTTTTGAAAAAGGCTTATTATTGCTTTAAAAATTAAAAAAATAATAGATATGAAAACTCATAACTTCGATTCAACATACATAAAATAAATTTTCGAGAAGTAAAACATTTAATTTATAAACGATGAGATGACTTTACTTCATAGAAATCATTTTCTTTACATTTTTGTATTCTTCTCGTTCTTTTGTAGAAGCGGAAGCCTTACAGAAAGCATTGAGTGTGCACGGAAGAGCTATTTCCGTCCAATATTCCATTTGGATTGGTGACAGAAAAGAGTTGGGAAAAATTTGGAAACTTAAAATGAGCCAGAATCACACTATTTACGATGTCTTAGAAACTGTAGCAAGAATCGATAACAGACAACGGTAAATAACTCTGCATAAGTATTTTAGTATGCACTATATATATATATATATAACTTTGTCTATATTATTTTATTTTATTATACTATATATCCATACTTTATATTATATAACTTTGGAAAATCTTTACTTAAAGTTACAATTTAGAGCATCAGATATTTTAAAATCTTATCTGTGGTCACGCACTCGTGGTAGACGTGTCATGAGTTCGAGTCTCATTGCCACTGCAGACCCACTTGTAGAGAAACTGGTGCACGTTAAATCTGTCTAGGCTCAATCATCCTTCCGTTAGCGTGGTGGGGAAGCTTGGGGAGGGAATGCCGAATCAGGTGATGTCCTCGTCATTTAACCGTGGCTCAAATTACGAGGTCGATTGGTCCTTTATAGCCTACGTGTTGCTTTACAGTGCAACAGTAATAAAACACTCACTCAGTCAATTATATTTGTTGGGTAGGGTTAAAGGCTTTCAAAGGACCAAATTAAATATATATGCCTATATTTCTGATTTAAACAATACCATATATGTTGAATTACAATTTTATTTGTCTTACAATTTGATTCCAGAATACAAATTGAGGGATAATTTGCAATACTGAGCTCATAATTTAGTAGGAGAATACTACCAAAGAAATCCTTGTGTGCAAGGAATTTGGAGATTGGGCTTCAGCTTTCTTGAACATAGTTCAAAATTAAGAGATACGTCATCAACAGCTTTTGTGTTACATCATTTTATATATTCTGCAACTTTAATGAACAATCAGCTAATTAATCAACTTTGAGAGCAATGACTACATAATTGTTACACAAAGTAAGCTACTTTTCTTTAAAAAAAATTAATATCTGGCATTGGAAGGAATTACACCAGGATCCATGAGTTCCGAATTACGATTCTAAGATATTTGTGTGAGTTCTAATCCACTACAAATCTTTTTCTGCTTTGTTCCGCACAATGTATACGTCCCATTCATATTTTAATAACTTTATCCTTCGCATTGTACCTTAGTGTAAATTTCATTAACAGTTTATTTTGTGCGGAATTACGGCAAAATTAATTCAAATATTACTAAATATACAGTTTGCCCACTAAAATTCGTTTTGACCCCAAAAATTTATGAACGGCAAGAGCTATAGTCATAAAAGTTGGATCTAGGTAAAGTTGCAATGAGCAACAAAAAAAATCTATTGTGCCACATGGCGGATAAATTAGAAGTTAGCGTTCTGATAGCAGGAACATTGCGAGATACATGAGAAAAGTCAATTACGGCCTTGCTCAGCATCATCGATTTAGTAAAAGAGGACGCCTTACGTAAAGTAATGTAAAAATAGAAGAGGCACATAAAATACATATTTATTTGTTGCAATAAGCAGAGCTTCCATTTCTGGTCGCAGAATAATCCTAGATGGGCTGTCGAAGTTCGACACCAAGTTTGCTGGTCGGTAAATGTTTGGAGCGGAATTTTTAAAAGCGGACTGACTGATCCTGTATTTTACGAGGATACGTTAATGGTATCCCTATACTTGTCATTAGTGAAAGACGTACTATCGGTTTTTCTAGAGGATTTGCCGTCGAGTGATCTTCGTCATGTATGATTGAAACACAATGGTACTAAGACATGTTTATTTTGTATCATGTGTCCAAGTCACATTCCAGTAACAAGTCATCCTGTATGGTGGTTTCGTTTAATTTCCTGCACGGTTCCCTGACCTGTGCCCATTGGATCTTTTTCTGTGGAGATGCATCTGCCAAAGAGTGTATACAACCTCTCAATCAACATTGCAGGAACTTCGAAACTCTACTACGGATGGTTGTGCCAGTTTCATGTGTCACATTGAAGAAAGTGAAGCGCGAAAAGCAAACCCGTGTTTAAATGTGTATTGTTTCTGGAGATTACGATTTTGAGCAAGACAGATAGATGAGTCTTATTTCTGGAAAGTGCAGTGTTTTTCAACGTGATCAAACAAATGTTTTTTATTTGGATCATTTCTGTGCGCGAGATATTTTTTTCATAATAAATCGAAAATGCTGAACTGCATCGTGTTTGAATTCTTTACATGTATCTCGTACTGTTCTTGAAATAAGTACGCTAACTTCATATTTATTCACCAGGTGGCGCAATAAGCAGTTTTTTTATGCGTGTGTTTGTAGTAAATAGCACAACTTTACTATACTTAGATTTCTTTTTTATATGACTATAACTCTTTTCCTTCTTGAACTATTGGGATGACAACGGATTTTAGCGGGCACACTCTATATTATTGATTCCCAAAGTGGTCTATATAGACCCCCAGGGGTTTATTACGACCTGCAAGGGGTCTACACCAGTGAAAAAATAATTTGGGGGTCCATGAGGTGTAAATGGGGGTCTATATATTGGCTCTCATTAAACCAGATCATGAGTCTAATCTTTAAAAAAAGTTTTGATCTAGTGGCAACCAGATTTTACCAATTGAACTGATTTATTTACTAAATTTAGTGAGGTTAATTTGTAGTTACTAGGTGACAGCATAAATTCTATTAAGACAAGGACATTTTTAACATTTATTTCCAGAATTAAATTAAAGTGGTATAATATTGGATGTCCCGAATTTTCTCAATTTGTCATCGACAATCTGTCAGGACATTTTAACCTACGTTCAATATTTAAATGCCCTTTACTCAGATTTTTAAACTTGATTTGAAATTGCTTTTTTTATAGTAATACCACAGTAGACGATGAATTCATATAGTTACATTGAAAAAAAAAGTCAAATTACAATATGAAGTGATCAGAATAGGCCCTAACGATCTTAAAATAAAGTTTAGAAATGGATGTCAGCAATTTTGGCTGTAAAAAGACATTCCTGTTATTTGTCATGAATTATGGAATATCGTGAGAAGTTTTTAATTGCTTTTCCTAGTGAGAGAGAGTTTCAGTGAGTTTGCCAATCTGAAAAACACAAAAAAAGAAGGGGGTGGGACCGGATACTTACTGACAAAGATTTAAGGTTAAACCTAACTAGATTGATATTAAATATTGAAAATTTGTTTTCGAAGCACCAGATTCATCCCTCGCATTAAAAATATTTGTTTGCTGTTCAGTTATTTTATTGTAACAGTTGTTTTATGTATTAAATTAATTAATTAATTTTTATTTTAATTTAATTAATTAACATGGACTTCTTAAGTTTTAAACGCTATACTTCACTACAGTTAGAAATTTAATTCTTTTAAAGTAAGTAGTAGTGCCAACTATAAAAAAGGCATTTACGTTGATAAATTTGCAAAAATTCAATATAAAGAAGCAGGGGTCTACCCGAAATCGAAAAAACATGGCAAGGGGTCTATGAGACAAAAAAGTTTGGGAACCTCTGTTCTATATGAAAGTTTGAATCAGACAAAAATCATTCTGATGTTTATCATGAAATGATAGCTATCCCGCCTGTTGTAAATATTGTGTTCAGAAAATTTCTGAAATAGATATCTAAAAAATCGTAAGGCCTGTTTGATCGAGAGACACAGTAAAATTAATACATCTATGATATTGCATTGCATCAGTAGTTTTTATAGTGTAATTTATAGTAATTATCCGACATGTTTATTTTTGCATGGGAATCTAACTCTCAGTGTTTTTCTTCACAGTGTAAAATACAATATTGTGGAGGGGAAACCGTATGTCGCTTCACTAGGTGAGATCGAAGACGATCCTGAGACTGGAACCTTCTGGTTCATTTATTTAAGAGCCCTCAATTCTGATGATAAACCAAAGCTTATGGAACAAAGTAAGTGTTTTGAATACATCTCCACTCTAAAAACTAATGCCCTTTCACCTTTTTAAAAAATGTGTTTCAACAAGAACGAGTGGAAAAAACTTATTTCGCGTTCACTAATTCTAATCTTTTGGAACTTTTCTCGGAAATAGCTTGGCAATATTAGCGTTTCATTGTAGTAATCTCGTCTAATTGCTTTTTCCTATACTCACTTATTTTTTTGTACTAAATAAAATTTTACTACACGGTTTTCACTGCTAGAATGAAAAAATATGGTCTTAAAGTTTAATGTCTTCTTTCTATAGAGTATTATACAATATTGCAAAGGTTGAGTAAGTTCAAAGACATTTGACATAAATTTCATTGACGTGTGTTAAATGCTTATGTCAGCAACTGTATACCATCTCAAAGAGCACTCGAAACTAAATCAAATCTTGTTTTTGTGAAATCAACTTCCAAAATCGTCAAAATTGTTGTTATTGCCATTTCCTTATTCCATGATATTGTAATTAGGTTTATAGACTTCCGTTACCTAAATTTAGGAACGACTTTCTCTCAAAGAAGTGGATCCTCTCAAACTCTTTCTAGAAAAAAAAACAGTAATTAATTCGATCAGAGACAATCGCTCCAATCAAATTTAATTAATTGAGATCTATTTGGCCTTGATAAGATACATTTGAAAAGTTATAAAATAAAGTAGGCCGTGTCTGCGTTCATTTTTCAAAAAGTTTCACTACTTTTGAAGTGAGAGTTCAGTATGATCCTTCTGAACCCTTTAACTTCACATTCGCTTGATAGCCATTGGACTCAAATCAATATGAGTAGAAATATCGCGAAACGATAAACAGCACTCTTGATAGGCCAGAATCCAGCTACTATCAGATTTTGACACGAAATGGTAACTGTTTCTTCTTAAATTTTGATTTTTTTAAAAAAAAAAGATTTACTGTTTTTATATCATTATTTTCTATGATGTATACCTATCTACTTTAGCTCTCTCTTTAAAATATTTAATATATTTACTCTCTTCCACTGTGTTGGTCTTAAAGTTGTAACACCTAGAAGGAAATCTAATAATTAAATTTTTTTTAATTGTTGTAATGTACAGCACGGTAGAAAAAGGACATGATTAAATTTTTGGGTAATTGCAAGTACCCGGAATTACACAATTTTCAAATGTCGTCCATTCGTTCTTTGTTTGATAAAAAATAGTAAAATTGGTGAAATCGGTAATACGATAGAAGAAGCTGTCGAGAGTTTGCCAGATAAATAAATTTAGAAGTGGATAATGAGGACATTCAAGGATTCCCATAATCAGGAGCTGACAATTGATGTGCTCATAGAAATGCATGAGAAAGAGCAAGACATTGAAGACGTTGAATCTTTAAACCCAGTTCAATCAGAAGATCAAATGATGGTTGGGAATTTGACAGAATACCTCAGTAGAATTGAAAAAGGGTTACAAATTTTAGAAAATATAGACTCCAATGAAGAGCGTATTTTTTCAACGAAACAAGGGATAAAAAAGTTATCAGCATGCCACGAGAATATTTTGCGGGAGAAAAAAAGGCTTTGATCTGTCAGACTACTTTGTTAGATTTTATGTAACCTTCTACATTAAAGTAGCTTCGATTTACGATTTTGTATTTGTGTTATCGAACATTTTATAAAACATTTTTTCAATGAATTTTTATTTTCTTCTGCCTCCAACCCTACAGAAAATTTTCCGAAGTTAGTACACACAGCTACCGCCTGTGGCAGCTCACAGGTTCAGCATGGAGTCAAACTGGTCTTGAATGACAAGTATGGGCAAGTCACTTCATTCCACTTCACGCGTTTATACTAGTGCTTCTCAAACTTTCAATATTCGCGACCCAATATTCAATCATCTTTTTCATCACCCCCCTCCATACAATAACAATGTATTGAATTCAATAATACTATACATTGACACTAAAGATACAATACGAATTTAATCTCTTATGTGCCACCGACGTATGTAAACGTCTTTCTCTGCCAAAGCATTAATTTTCTGGACGTATATATACGTCTTTCCGAAGTACGATCTTTTCTGTGCACTGCTCTCCATACAATTATTCCGAAGGCTTTGGAAAGCAATAAAAGGACCTTGACAGTTTTTGCGAAAGATTTACTTATTTCAGGGGATTTGCTTATTTATTCCTCTTCTATCCTCCCCCCTCCCAAAAAACATCAAATTACGCTCAACTGCCTGGTAAACGGTGGCATTGGGGAGCGAATCGCGTAACTTTTAATCGGCAGTAAAGGTATTAATTATAATCCGTACAAATTATCAGGATAAGTGTTAATACAAGCCCATGGGGTCACTGGTAATTATCCACTTGTTCTTAACTTAGTATTGTTAAGTTAATAATAAAATACATTGTACAGTACTGATACATTTATAAGAGTATTATATCCATGTAAATGTGTATTTACATTTTATTATACCAGAAAGCATTTTGTTTGTTTACTTTCAGTAAATTAATAATTTTTTGAATAATCTTTTGTTTTCAACTTTTCAATAGGCTCGCGCCCCCTCGTACAGTTATCACGCCTTCCCAAGGGGGGAGAAGAGCCCCACAGTTTGAAAAACGCTGCGTTTATACCCATGTTCATCAATCGCATTCACTGGAGAGGGATGGCAGCCCAATCTCTCAGTAACCCATGAACACAGATGCTTTCAATAACTAAAAGATCTGAAGAACGTAACTTTCCAGGACAATAGGGAACACCCTCTTGTCGAGGTAGGCCAGGACACAACGTGAAACACTGGCTCTTGCGTTATCGTTTTAAAAGATGACGTCACTGATACTTTTAGCATATGGCTCTGCAATCGGCCTTAAGATTTAAAAAAAATGTAACGCCGGCTGCTCAGATTACTGACTAAGCGAACAAAAGGTGTTTGTGTCTTGTGCTCAATTGCTTCCCATACGATCACGCCACGTGCAGGGCCCTTATGAAGATATCAAATGCCAAAGTAGACCAGGTGCATTCTTTTCGGTGAGTCTTCGGATACGTCCATCATGATGCTGCACGCAGAACCAATCACAACGCATTGAGTGAGTGAGTGATTTTGAGATTCTATGGCTCAAGGGCCAATTTTGGCCAAACTGCGCCAAAATTACAATGCAGAACACGATCGTCTGTATAGGCAATGCGATGCCACGCATTAATTCAGTTTTATCATTGAGGGCATCACTGGCGAGGTGCGTCTCAGCGCTGTAATGAAAAAAGAAGTTGCACAATTGTCGTAGTATTGCTCCGGACATCATCGTATTGTCCATAAAGATACTAGTCGAGTTGCAATCAAGACCCCTTTATGATTCGAAGTCTCTGAAGGGGCTGCACGATCCTGCATGGGTGACCTTGCAACATTTCTGTCTTATCAAGCATTGAAGGCAGGAGGCCAATGAGATCCGATATTGCGTTCAGTTACATCTTCCTGGACCCTTCGATTCCCTTTTCGCATGACAGTCGTTGAATTCCAATAAATATGAATAGCAATATTGCGGAATGATAAAAGGTACTGATAGTAGGCTACTATCCTGCCACTGTCGGATTCCAACTCGGGGCGGTAGCTGTTCCTCCTTCTTATATGAGACAGCATGATTTTCTCTCAAAATACAAAAGAGATATTTCTAAAATAGAAAATCACTACATAACTTCTTTTATATAAAGTTTGAGATGCCTTCTTTCCCTCCACCTTCGTTCGATTGGGCTTAAGTGCTGATCACTTGTATATCCAAGCATTTACCTTTTATGTAAATTTGAAGTTTACATCTTCATTCCTTAATGCTGTTACAGTTTTAATAGCCAGCAGTGTAATAAATTATACTGCTGATTTATAGATATATTTAATACAGAAAAAGAATAATATGCATATACACTGCTGGCCACCGTAAATGCAACACCAAGAAAGACAAGAGGTAGCACAACAAAATTTATTTTGTAGTTAACATGTTGACCAAGTATCAAATGATTACATTTATAGACTTCTGTGAAGTGTGATTCCTGCCAGAATCAGTAGCCAGAGTAGCCACCATTGTTGGAGATCACCGCTACCACACACCTCGGCATTGATTCAAAGAGACTTCGGATGTGTTCTTGGGGTACAGCAGACCAAGCAGCTTCCACACGTTGCCAAAGTTGATCTGGTGTGGCAGCTGGGGATGTAATCTGGGTCAATCGTTGAGCAACCATGGACCACATGTTTTCTATCGGCGAAAGATCCGGGGAGCAAGCCGGCCAGGGAAGCAATTCAATCTGGTGATTGA
>BMAV01019674.1:108169-137905 GCA_019973955.1 Trichonephila inaurata madagascariensis
ATCTGGTGATTGACGAAGAAACTTTGGACAATGAGTGCCACGTGTGGTCACGCATTATCCTGTTGAAATATAGCTGTAATCAAGCCCTGAAGGTAAGGAAGGACAACTGGCTCCAATACCTCGGAGATGTAGCGCTAGCTGTTTAAAGTACCGGCAATGCGTACTAGAAGAGTACGAGAGTGATATCCAATACCACCCCATACCATAATACTCGGTTCAGGACCGGTGTGGTGGTGCATAACGTAGCTGTTCAGCATCCACTCTCCACGGTATCTCCAGACTCGAATCCGACCATCGTGGTATTGCAGACAGATGCGTGACTCGTCAGTAAAGACAACTTTATTCCATTTTGCCGCTCACATCCTTCTTTCATCGCACCATTGGCGGTGGAGACGTCTGTGGTTCTGCGTCAGGGGTAGACCAAGCAATGGACGTCTTGCGGACAGACCACTCTGTTGTAAACGGTGTCGACTGGTACGCGCAGACACTGAATGATGCGTTACCGACTCAATGTGATGTGCTATGGTTCTTGATGTGACTGAGTGATCCGTCACTGCCATGCACACAATTTACCTGTCCTCACGTGAAGTGGTGCACTGAGGTGGATGCGATCGACCACGTCGGTCCGTCGTACCCTCCTGCATCCAACGGTCACATATCCGCATTACAATTTTTTGGTTTCGTCCAACACGACTACCGATTTTCCTGAAAGATAATCCACAATCTTGGTAGGCCACTATCCTTCCTCTGTTGAACTCGGATACTTGATCAAAAGCTGATCGCTGTTACAAGGGGAGACATAATTGATCGTTTTTTGAAAAAAACCACAAGAAAAACACAATTGCCGAACTTGAAATCGTCGAAATCTCCAAGCCTTAAATAGCGCTTTAAGGTGGCGCCACAGGCGCGCGTGATGTGTGTCTTCACTGAAATTCTAATCATTTGCATATCTCACCTCCGCTAATGCATGTTGTAAATTTTATGTTATTTGCATGCTTCCTTCAGGGTGTTGCATTTACGGTGGCCAGCAGTGTATATTATATAGCTTTAAAAAACACATTTTTCAAAATGTAAACTATACATCTAGCTATAAGCAACCTGCCTTAAATTAATGATGTAATTGCTGTCAAATATATCATCGATGATGATTATCTCTCTTATACCATTGTTTTAGTAATAAATATTTCTTTTTTCGTAATGTTTCCTGAGTTACTTGAATCGTTTTTTTAATGTATATATATATATATATGTGTGTGTGTGTGTGTGTGTGTGTATAAAATGAATATAATTTTTAGGTCCAGTGGATTTGAAAATAAGACCAAATCAAGAAATTATCCTGTGGTACAAGCTGAACTTATGGATACCACGCTCCGATGATACAGAATCGACAACACTTGCTTAGGGATTTCCTAACAGAGTGCACAGAGTTATCTTTATTTTTTACTGAATGTTATCTGGAAAAAGTCTTGCTTTATTTTATTTGCATGTCAACATGCATATTAAAAGGGAAAAAACTTGAATAATTTTCCAAGCATATAAACTTTTTCATTTAAAAAATAAAAAGATTCAATAAAATTTGGCCACTCACACGTTCTTTAGTAAGCTCACATTCACATTTTAGCTCCACATTAGCAAGAAATGAATAATTTTTAGTAAAGTAAACGTGGAAGAATACTGTTATTTTCTCTGGGTTTTGTTCTCGTTAATCTTATCACTTTAGAACAGTCTTACCGAAGAAAAATTTCTACATAAAAAGTTAATAATTACTTTTCAAAACAACGCTAAGAAAATCAGTTTGATATTACCTGCTGCTATTAATTTCCAGTAGTAATGATTTTCAGTATTGTACCACAAAAATAAGATCAGTCGAAATAAATGCCCTTTTCCCCCATATTTTATTGAAAAACACCAATTTAAAAAAAAATTGTTTTTCAAAGTTGCCCACACACAAATCCAAGTAAAATACTACTTTTATTTTAATGTAGTTAACAATTTTTACAAACGTAATTAAATTGAAGTACAAAAATTAAGGTACAAACATATATATTATATATTTCAAATACTACTTAACTGTTTCTAATGAAAATTGATAACCATGATATTTCTCTTAACAAGCCAGCCAAACTGGATCTCTCGAGTAAATTACAGAAACTGATAAAACAGGTACTTCAAGCACTATTCTGTACGCTTTCAGTTATGTTGTGTTTCTGATAGATTGCCATTATTTATGAAGCTTTTTTAAGCAAAAACAATGTCTGGATGATGGATTGAAGATTTATTGATTTTTATAGTACAATTTATAATTTTCCTGAGATGCAAAGTTAACAATGGATGCAATTATACAGGCTTAGCAAGAAATAAGTTGTCCATTTTAGAGGGTTCTAGAATCCGTCCTATTGGTCCAAATGAAATAGAATTTGAACTACAGATAATTCAAGTGATGCGCTTGACATTTATTAAATAAAAAAATTTAGTACAAATTTCGGCCGGTAGGCTCCACTGTAATACTCATAGCCATATTTAATATCCTTTAAAAACATGTGTCAAAAATATTAGGTTGGGGAAAAAGAAATCCATTATTTTTTCGGCAGATGGCTGTAATGTCGATATCTCACGAAGTATAGATCAAACAAGTTCAAATTTTTGCTCGTTGTCAAGGTGACATTTCACACTAAAAAATTATTTTGCTGTTTTTTGTTTGGTCCATTCAGTTGTGAGTTACAGGGTGTTAAAAATGGAAGTCAACAAAGAGAAAATTCGGTACATTTTACAGTTTTTCTTTGATAAAGGCGAAAATGCAAGCCAGGTGGCTGAAATTGTGAATGGTGTTTATGGTGCCGATACTGCAACAGCTAATTACGTGCAATTTTGGTTTCGTCTATTCCGTTCAGGATTTTTTGATGCTAAAGATGCACCTCGCACAGGCAGGCCCGTCGTCGAAAATGTCGACAAAATCACAGAAATAATCGAAGTTGACCAGCATTTTAGTAGTTGTAGCATCGCCCAGGAGCTAAAGATCGACCATAAAATAGTTTTAAACCATTTGAGCAAAGTTGGATTCAAAAAGAAGCTCGATGTTTGGGTGCCACAGCAATTAACACCAAAAAACATAATGGAAATGAATTCCATCTGCGAAGCCTTAGCCAAACGGAATGAAATCGACCCATTTCTTAAGCGGATGGTGACTGGGGATGAGAAATGGTCACATACGACAATATTGTGCGAAAACGATTACGGTCAAAGCGCGGTGAAGCAGCACAAACGGTGGCCAAACCAGGATTAACGGCCAGGAAGATTCGACTGTGTATTTGGTGGTACTGGAAAAGAATAATTTATTATGAGTTGCTTCCGTGGGGCCAAACTCTAAATTTAGATCTCTATTGTCAACAACTGGACCGTTTGAAGATAGCGATTGACCAGAATTGGCCAAAAGAAGAGGTGATGTGTTCCATTAGGACAATGCCAGGCCACACACGTCTGTAGTGACTCTCCCAAAACTCTGGGAGCTTGGTTGGAAAGTTTTAATGTATCAACCATATAGTGCGGACCTGGCACCAAGCGATTACCACCTTTTTCTCGCGTTGCAAAACTTCCTGAGTGATAAGAAATTAGGATCAAGAGAAGATCGTGAAAATGGATTACTAGAGTTTTTCGCCTATACGGAACAAGACTAATATGAGAGATGCATTATGAAGCTATCTTTAAAATGGCAACAAATTATACAGCAAAACGATGCACATTTGACCCAAATTGGACAATGCAAAAATAATGGATTTCTTTTCCCAAACCTAAAATATTAAGTAACATTAGTAAAACTACTCAATATGTGTGATACCCTTCATGTTCAACAATGTGCTGTAAGCACAGAATCATATTTTCAACAGCTGACCGGAGTAACTCTGTCCGAATATCTAAAACATGGCACCGGATACTGTTCTTCAGATCAGGCAGAGTTGATGGCCTTTGACGGTAGATATTGTCCTTTAGATTGTAAGTATCTCGGATCCACGCCTAGAGATGTGGGAGAAAGGGAAGGAAGACTAGCCATGTTCAAAATCAGTTAATTTATTTGTAACACAAATAAGCAACACAGGTTCAATCAATCAAAACTAAGAGATGCACCCAATTCAAGCAATATGAAGACAATTAACCAGGTACGAGAAGTATGAGAAGACTTTAATTACCAATACACTTACTTCTGGTTCGAGTACACTGCCTTCCTAGCTATCTAATCTATATTCAATCTCCAGTGAAAAATCGTCACTTTAATTACCACAATTATCAAATAGCAAATATCTACGTTACACTATAAATTTGATTAATCACTGTTCCGTTAGAAATCTATCCTATCTCTCTCACTCTAACTTGAAAGCCTAGACTTTATATAGAAGAATTAATTTACATGTTCACGTTCTCTTCCTCAGAGGGTGCGTTATAATAAAACAGTTTTTAAGGACCAAATATTCCCCAAGAGGATTTGTTAATGAGAAGGACACGGATAGAGCCGTCACAAAAGAACCCCACAACCAAAAGTGGCAGGGGGTCATATCCGGCAAACGAGAAGTCCATGCTGTTGAGAAAAAACGGCTGATAACCCGTGCATCTGTGAAATGCTGTTTTAGCAAATCCTTTACACGGTGGTCAATGTGCCCAGGGTCGCCATCCAAGATGAAAGTTGTATCCTGAAGGCATCCACAATCACACACGCTGTTGAAGTTCTGGGATTATTAAAGCCCTCAGCATATCATGGTACCCTTTTCCTTTGATGGAACAGGTTTAGATTCCATTTGGTTTTATCTCTACAAAACAATAAGTTCCAATGAGAAAGGTAGCTGTGAAACCACACCATACCGTCACTGTTTTAGGATGCATGGGCTTTTCCTGCATAACGGGAGGATTTTTCGCTGCCAAAATCCAAAGCTTGTGGGTGTTAACTTGAGCATCCGGGCAAAAGTGGGCTTCATTACTCCACAAAATGTTCCATGGTCAAGTGAAGTCAACCACCAGTCGAGCTAGGAACTGAAGTGTAAAAATTCTACGAACCCTTGGGTTCCCGTCCTTCAATTGATGCACAGTCTTGATTTTGTAGGGATAAAAATGCAAAATCCTCCGTAAGTGAAGTACGGCATATCCAATATACAGGATACAAATGACACATTCACTCTACCATCTGGAGACTGACTGCTGGCTTCAACGACCGCAGTAGCCACATTTTCGATGCTAGAAGACGGGATGTGCCTTCGTTCTCTACCTGGAAGAATGCCAAGCTGTCCAGTTGTTTCAAATTCCTGTATCATCTTGCGTAGGGCATATGGAGACATTGGATTTCTTCGTATTAGCTTCATAGGGCGAAATTCTTTCACAGCTGTAACGGTATTCTAATGGTTCTGGTAGAACAATTTTACTACTATTGCTTTTTCTTTTAACGTAGGCATGATGAGCATGCAGAGAAGCAATACTTCTGTAGCCGCCTTTCTGCATTTCTTATATCCAAAGAATAATACTAATAGGCATGCGCTGAGACACAAATGCTGTTTCTAATTTTGAATATGTGCAAATAAGTACCATTTGTGTTATAGCGCCATCTATTGGTGGAAGTTTATATAATTTTTTTTATTCAATACATGTAAAGCGCATCATTTGAATTATCTGTAATTAAAATTTTACCTCATTTGGACTTATAGGACGGATTCCAGAGCTCTCTGAAGTGAGCAACTTATTTCTTGTTAACCTTGTATTAAAAAACTAAGCTCAGCAGTATCCATCGCTTTCACAATGTGGCCTTAGAGCCAAAACAATTAACTGCTACTGGTTTAAGCGATGCATTACGATGGAGAACCGTTGACAGGCTAGAAACTGGATAGGCACAGGAGGATAGGCTGCAAATGTCCGGATTATGGTGAAAGTTTCAGAAATTAGGTACGATTAATAAAACTGAACAAGGTCACCCCATTAGTCACAACAACTGCGAAGGATCAATAAGTGACTTTAATTACAAGGTGCCATAGAGATATTACTGTTAGAGAGCTGTCACAAAATTTCGCTGTTGAGTCTGGAACAATAGTATCAAAATAAGTCGTGTCTCGACAAAAAGCGAAGAGGAGCCTTTGTGCCTCGAAACGAGTATTTCTTTTATAAAACTTACAATTTTACAAGATAGCCCTTCTATCTTGGGGCCGTGTCTCTTCAGTGACGAATCGTGATTCTGAACACATATCGATTCTCGATGAGTTTTCATATGGAGAGACCTCTGGAAATACTATAATCCTGCTATCATCAGGGAAATTGATCCCTTTGGCGGCACTGGCATCCTTGTATGGGAGGGATAATGTTGGATGTGTGCTTTCACCATTCTATGTCTTCTATGTGGTACACTGACAGCGTAACGGTATAAGGAGATCATAGAACCTTACATGCGACTTTTTGGAGAATCTGTTGAAGGCCAATTTTTTTTTGTGGGTTCTAACCTTCAATCACACAGATCTTCGCATATTGAGGATTATTTGGAAGAGGGTGTTCGCCATATGCTGTCGCCAGTGAGTAGGAATGTCAGGTGTGAGTCACCAGTGTTGTCGACAGAGCACTTGTGAGATGCCAAATGAAGAGCCTTTGCATGTCGGCAACCCTTACAGTGACCCTTCAGACATTGAAACTGGCTCTTTTTTTGAAAAAAGGGACTTTCTGCTTTAATCATTGATCATTAAGGTATCCGACTACGTTCGGAACCGTGATTTTGCAAAAGCGTGTAAATGGATAACATTTAGGATATTTAGTGTCACTTAGATTAGAATACATGTATAAAATTGTTTTAAGGACATTCTGACAAAAAAAAATTATTTAAATACAATATTTTGGCAAAAAATTAACTTAGAATAACCTTTTTTCCAAATGTTCTCCTTTTGTAAAAAATGCTTCTATTGTATTAATATTTTGCCTGAATTCAGCTCAGACCTCTGTACACGGGCTCAACTAAAATTTTTGAAATGCATAACTCGGAAGTCGGTTTATCCATGTTTTACGAAAACAGAAGGGAGAAATTTTAAGAAAATACGCCGATAATTATTTCAAATGGTTGTAACTTTGAAAATAATGGGAATTTTTCAAAAATCATGGTTGAGCCTCTGTACAGAGGTCTGAGCAATATACAGGTAAAGTATTAATACAATAGAAGCATTTTTTTACAAAAGGAGAACATTTGGAAAAAATGTTATTCTAAGTTAATTTTTTGCCAAAATAATGTATTCAAATAATTTTTTTTTGTCATAATGTCCTTAAAACAATTTTATACATGTATTCTAATCTAAGTGACACTAAATATCATGAAAATGATACATTTATGCGCTTTTTTAAAATCATGGTTCCGAACGTAGTCGGATACCTGAACATCATTTACAGTATGAAGCACGTTGTGATGTTTGTACAATCTATACAAAGGCTTGCGTGTTTGTATGAGGTTTCCACACCTTTTATTAGACGAGCAATGCAGAGTTATGACATATTCTATTTTGAACGATGTCGCTCTCCCGGGTTTTTTTTTTACCACTTTCTGTTTTGCAAAATAAGATATTAGTATATCAAATTTCATTGCATTAAAAACCGAATTTGTTTGAAATATCTAATTTTTTTTTGTTTTCAACCTTAATTTAGATACCAGTGAGTATATATAAATCAATATATAAGATAAGCATTTAGATTTAATTTACTCTTCTTATAGCATCAGTGAGATTATCCCGCGGTCACTCGCGCCTGTTTTTGCTACCTTCGTTACTCGCGGGGTGTAGAGAACACCCCAAACTTTTAACGCGTGTATTTAATTATAAAAATAAAAATTAAGTCATTATGATACATATTTATAAAGTACAAGATGTGTTTTGTATTATACAAATAAAATTATTTAATTTATTGCACACAAATGAGACTAACACATTAATTTAAACTAAACATACAAAATTTTCATTTTAAAACACATAATTTTATATTTTTTCATAAACCAGTAAAACGTATATGCCAGAAATAAATATACTTTATAATTAATGAGATAATGATAGTAGAAAGTTATATAGAAAAATAATATTTTAATCATTTTCCAAACTTTCAGAGCAGACTGTATACAAATGCTCAACTTCTCGCGGGAATTCTCAGCCCTCCAGATAAACTTTTCAAGGTCATTACATTCCAACCGTTCTTTAAAGAGGGATTGCATCACGCCTGAAGGTTCAATGACCTAAAATGTGCAGCTACAGAAAAAATCGTGGTTCTGCACATTCTTTTTAGAAATCTGGGAGGATTTTCTTGTTGCTGGGGTGTAGAGAACACCCCGCGCGAGTGATCGCGGGTTAACATCTGTTAAGCCTAGTTATTAATTTATTTCTTATTTATTATTATTGTAGAATTTCCTCGTATACACTTTTAGCTTCATTGGGGTGTAGTACGTCATTTAATTATTTTGGAACGAGATCTTCATTAAAATAATTTTAAAAATAATCATAAAAACTCTCTCTTTCCTACAACTGAAAATCTGTAGTGATATAATTATGATGCTTTTCCGATGCCGAATATCTATATTCAGCGATCGTGCTGTGCTTTGAACGCGCTAATCATTGCTGAATGTTTGGAATATACTAAATGAAAATTGGACATATTCTACATACCTGTGAACGCGACTGGCATGAAATCAGTGCAGATTATTGTTTTCAGCAAATATTAAGAGGAAAACTGTTCATTTGTCAACCAAACTTCTTATAACCAATTAGATTGTATTTAAGTACTTATTAGATCAGTGCTTCTCAAACTTTCAATATTCGCGACCCAATATTCAATCACAATTCTCATCTCGCCCCCCTTCCATACAATAACAATGTATTGAATTCAATAACACTATACTTTGACCCTGAAGATAAAATACGAATTCCACCTCTTAAGTGCCACCGACGTATATAAACGTCCCGCTCAACCAAAACGATAATTGCCCCGGACGTATATATACGTCTTTCCGAAGTACGATCTTTTTTGTGCACTGCTATCCATAAAATTATTCCGAAGGCCTTGGAATGCAATAAATGGACTTTGACGGTGTTTGCGAAGGATTTACTTATTTCAGAGGATTTGCTTATTTATTCCTCTTATTCCCCCCTGCCCAATATATCACATACGCGCGCCTACGTAAAACGGTGGCATTGGAGAAGGGTTTGCGAAACTTTTAAACGGCAGTTGAGGGATTTATTATAAACCGTACAAACCATTAAGATAAATATTAATTTTTGGATATAATTTTTCGCATGACAAACCCATGGGGTCACTGGTAATTTTTAATCTAGTTCTTAACTTAGTATTGTTAAATTAATTATAAAATACTGGCGCCGTACTGATACATTTAGAAGTGTATTATTTCAGTGTAAATGTGTATTTTACTTTTCATTACGTCAGAATGTATTTTGTTTATTTACTTTCCATAAATTTACAATTTTCTTAAACAAACTTTTCTTTTCGACTTTTCAATGTGCGAACTTTTCAATGCCCCCTAGGGGGTGCACCCCACAGTTTGAGAAACGCTGTATTAGATTAAAAAAAAAGGGTAAATGCTCAATACAAGAAAAGGGTTCTGTATTGCTGATATGCTTGTGACATCTCTCGCGTTCTTCTTCTAACATAACCCCTACGTTCTTTGACGGCCACGATTAATGGCAAAACTTTTCCAACCGAAATCCAAGAAGTAAATGGAAGCATAGATGCAAATAAGATAACCTTTAAAATGATAGAAGGTTTAGTGAGCAAAAATGGCAATTTAGAGAAAGCTCAGTTCGGAAATGAAAAAGTGTGGATCGACGGTTTATAGAATCAAGACGCCCACCTCGCTAATCTATACAAGGTGTATACTATTGCACACGAGCCCATCAGTCTACCTGAAAGTAATTGAATCATTGAGTATTCAACCAAGGTAGGGAGAATATATTCTGAACGCTAGTATATTATTGAAACGAGATTAGGTGGATCTAATTAGTTATATTGATAAGTGATCTAATTGCGCGTCACTTAAAATAAGTTTGTTCGATATCTAAGTAATTTAAGTTAAATTCTTAATAAAAGTAATATTAAGAATTATAGAATGTCTCATCCTTCCGAGATAATCCCACACCTCTAAAACTTACGCGGAAACCCCAAGACATAGCTATCGACAGATGGCTATGTCGCATGCTTATTATAGAAGCGACTCTCTAAAAATTCCAAAAGGGCAGATGGCAAAAATCTCTTTCTTGCTTTTGCTATCTGGTTAGTAGCCTTCTTTTTCTGGTCTGCTCTCGTAAGCATATTACGCTGTGATAGATGGGGGTGTGAACTCGATTATATTTATTAATTTCTCACTTGAAAGCAGAACAACAGTTATTGGTGAGGGTCTTAGTAATTAATTCTGAACCTGGGTCAAGTGACGAATACTACACCTGAGCAGGTACCGTATTCTCTAAACATTCCCACCATGCCAACATGTGTGTGGAATTGGATCCTCGATAAACTTAACGATAATTAGCTTCTCTTCTGTGGCACCACGGTTAGAAAAGACGACTCCCCAAAACCAATGCCATCACGAGATAAGCGGCTTACCTAACGAGAAAACTGATTGATGGGAGGAAAGGATACATCGAAAGACTGTTAAGGTATCCATTCGGAACCGTGATTTTAAAAAAGAGAATAAATGGATAATTTTCATAATATTTAGTGTCACTTAGATTAGAATACATGTATACAATTGTTTTAAGGACATTTTGACAAAAAAACATTATTTAAATACACTATTTCGGCAAACAATTCTTAGAATAACCTTTTTTTTCAAAATGTCTCCTTTAGTGAAAAATGCTTCTATTATAATAATATTTTGCCTGTATTCAACTCAGACCTCTGTACAGAGGCTCGACTATGAGTTTTGAAAAAATTCACATTATTTTTAGAGTTAAAACCCATTGAAATAATTATCGGCGTTTTTTCCTTAAAATGTCTCCCCTCTGTTGCTGTAAAACTTGGATTAACCCACTTCTAAGTTACATATTTCAAAAATTCTTGTTGTGCCTCTGTACAGATGTCTGAGCTATATACAGGTAAAATATTATTATAATAGAAGCTTTTTTCGCAAAAGGAGAATATTTTGAAAATAGGTCATTCTATACGTTCATTTTTTGTCAAAATAGTGTACTTAAATAATTTTTTATTGTAATACTCTATTCTTAAAACAATTTGATATACATTTTCTAATTTAAGTGACACTAAATATAAATATTATCCATTTATACGCTTTTGCAAAATCACGATTCCGAACGTAGTCGGATACCTTAACACACGGAGATATTGTATTCAGTATCCCTAAATGTGGCAACCAGGATATAATCGTATGCACTGCACCTGTGAGAGCAGAGCAGCAGAATATCCTATGGTATACGAGGTACGTAAGTTGTGTGCGGAAAGAAATTAGTAAGCTTCACAAGCTAGCAAAAGGGGGACAATTTGAGTGCTTGTCTAGGAAAGGTGTGATAAACGTCATCATGGCTCCTCTTTTTTTTATTTCTTCAACTGTGTCAACAAATCAGGAAATTTCTAAATATGCGTAAATCTGTTCAAATTATGATAGAATTCTGTGCTTTCATATGTTTTGATCGTGATGGAATAAAATATTGGAGCATCATTTATGTATCACCCTTGAACCTGATATATTCAAGACTTAACGAGATCCATTTAACACTCAATTTCAGCCTTATGACTTGCATTACAGGCTATTGGACAAAGAATTTTAGACATGCTATTAAAAAGTTTGATTTTTTTAATTATAATTTTTGTAAAATGTGAAATGCAAGCAATTCAACATTCTAAAGAAAACACCGTTTTATTTTTTATAAAATTCGCATTGTAAATACAGTATAATTTCCCTACATAGCAATTAGTGAACTTAAAGTTCTTAAGAGACGTACATAAAAAAATAGCACAAAACTCGTAGCTATAAAAATGAATGAATCAGCAGAGCTTGTACAAGCTCCTTAACTGGACATCGTCGAGGTTGAAATTACTAGATGCGAGCTCCACGGTGCTGGCTTGTACCACAGGATAATTTCCTGATTTGGTCTTAACTTTAAGTCCACTGGACCTAAATAAGATGTAAATTATTCAGTTATCAACTAACATTTTTTATACATGCAGAAAAGAATGAATCTATATGAAACATTATAAGTAACAGAGATGCATTATTTTCTGCTTCGCAGAGATTTACATTTTCTTTTTTAATTTAAGAAAATGTTTTTAAAAAACTATTTCAAAAAGTATTTTGTAACTTCAATATTTTATAATATATAAAGTAATATCGAAATAAGAATGTAACTTAAACAGCGCTTATTTATTGGCAACTGTTTAAAGCGACGATCAGTACACATATGAGTTAACTTAACTACAAAAACTACTTTTCTGACTTATTTGTTATTAGAAACTATGTTAAAGTAATATACAACGTTGTTTATAATTACCTAAGCTCTATAGAAGACTCTTAATGGTAACGTTTGTATAGTCTATTAGGAAGCAAGACATATTTTATAAATAAAAAAATTTCTTTGCTTCAAACATTTAAGGCAGTGTTTCTCAAACTGTGGGGCGCGATACCCCTACGAGGGGGATGTGAGCACATCGAAAATAAAAGATTTAAAAACTAATTAATTTACTGGAATGAATCAAAACAAAATACTTTCAGACATAATAAAAAATGCACTTTTACTCTGATATAATTTATAGGCGATATAAGTCATCTCTCTCTCAAAAATAAAAAGTTCTTCAATACCTAATTAGCTATCTTTGATCCAAAAAACCAAATAAAAATTTTTTTATTTGATTTGCTGTAATCTCATGATGAGTGATTTTTACTACTCTTTCAGAGAAAAAACAAATTCCAGATCCAGAATCGAAAAAATTTAGGAACGTAAAAAATTCATCACTGTGATTATATTTGAAATACTGCACATTTTATAGCTGTAATCTGTTTTCGCTGATAATCTGTTTGACCTTCTAAGTTATTGGTACAGTTAGTTATGACCCCTCTCTTATGCGTTTGTTTCTCATTTAGGGAAGTTGTAAATAATGTATTTCTCAGTTGCGCTTTTTTCCAAGCAAAAGTGCTTTATGATATTTGGAAAACCACGCACTTTGAAGGGTTACTTGGCCAATACTTACTTTTATGAGTATTCTCAAACATATAAAGTATAGTAAAAAACGTTTTCCACATTTTTTTTTAGCAGTAACATAAATGTCATCATAATGAATACACTTTTAACCCGGAAGTGGGGTCGCGCGGGACACACAAATCACAAAATCGTTAACTCTGGCAAAACTGTTTATTTGTTACCAAAGAAAAATTGAAAAGTCCTTGAAAGTAGGTAAGTTTACTTTCTCTTAATTAAATTATTCACAGGAATCGTGATTTGTATCGTGTACAATAAAATAATTATAAAAAAAAAGGATCGGGGTAACTTAATCACCCCACGTGACCATTAACGCTAGTATCGAGTGTGTGTCTGCCACCAGGGTAAAACATTCTGAAGTCTTCTAGCTTTAAATATTAAAAATAACACTATTATTTTTCATTGGAATTTTATATTATTTTTCATTGTTTAACATTAATTCTGAATGCTAATTCTGTGAGGCTTAAAATTACACACAGTTCGCTTAAAACTAATTATAATATGAGCATTCATTTTAAAATATCATTTTACATTTTCGTAAACATTGTCGTGCATTTGGGTTTACTCTCCTGACAATTCAGCTATTTATCAAGAATGTTTTAGTTTTTTAAAAAATGAACTCGTTCGAAGAGCGGGTACTGCAGACAGTATAATTTTAATGTATCAGTACTGCACAAGGTATTTTATAACTAATTTAATAATACTAAATTTAAGAGCAAAATTTATAAGTATTAGCGACTACCGTGGGCTTGTCTTGCAGAGGAAAGTTTTTCAAAGGAAGGTTTAAGATTAGAAATTGACACTCTGAGTGCATTTTCTATATATTTGGCTGAGATCTATATTTTGTCTTGAAAGCAGCCACCGCATTTTACAATCTGTTCCAACTTAAAAATTCGAGGGAAAAAAATATATATTACTTAAAAGTTAGAGATATAAAAAATTTAATATACCTATCTTATTAATTTGTACAGTTTATAATTAAGATAGTTTTGTAGCTTTAGCGTCAAAGTGCATTATTATTGCATTCAATACATTATTATTGTAATTAAAATTATGATTGAAAAATGGGTCGCCAGTTTTGATCGTGTATTGTAGATCGTGTATTGTAGCTTTAGCGTCAAAGTGCATTATTATTTCATTCAGTACATTATTAATGTATAAGGGGGGCGCGATTAAAATTGTGATTGAAAAGGGGGGTGCCAGTATTGAAAGTTTGAGAAGCACTGATTTAAGGTATTCGAATACGTTCGGAAACGAGATTTTAAAAAAGCGCCTAATTGGATAATTTTCATGATATTTAGTGTCACCTAGATTAGAATACACGTATAAAATTGATTTAAGGACATTTTGATAAAAAAAAATTATTTAAATACAATATTTAGGCAAAAAATTAACTTAGAGAGAATAACCCTTTTTTCAAAATGTTCTCCTTTTGTGAAAAATGCTTCTATCATAATAATATATTCTGCCTGCACATATAGCTCAAATCTCTATACACAGAAGGCTCAACTATGATTTTTGAAAAAAATTCAGATTATATTTTCAGAGTTACAACCAATTGAAATACTTATCGACGTTTTTGAAGTTAAACTTTTTTTGGGGCGTTAGAGAAATGGAATAAGGGTAAATTTTTACGATGCATGCGCACACTGTCACGGATGTGATGCAAACCCGTCACGGATGTGACGCACACAGTCACGGATCGAAAACGCTTTATCTGAAATATACAGAACAGGACATATCATTCCCGCCTTTGAAATTCTCAGAAAAATATTTCTCTTCACTTTCTTGAAGAAGGGGACACCCGGGTTTGAACCGGAGACCTCTCGATCTGCAGTCGAATGCCTTACCACTGAGCTATACACCCGCGTCAGCTAACCTTTGCTTTGCGTTCCGTAGGAACAGATACGAAAATGCTTTGTCTAGAAATATACAGAACGGGACAGATCATTTCCATCTTCCACAGTCTGCCGAACCCCTCTCCTCCCCATGTTAGTGGTCCTATTGTCCCTGTGCGGGGGTGTTTAAAATTACTTAAATCATGATTATCTCGGTTTTGGTTGGTCCAATTTTGACAAGGTTAGTATCGATCAACTCTGCTCGTGACCGCCTTTCGTCCTAGACCCAGTTTGCCCTGCTAAAGATTTTTAGTATTTTAATCTAGTTACACCAAAGAAGTATAACTTCTTACGTACGTACATAAGTACACACACACATTTTTTTTTCTTAAAATTTCTCCCCTCTGTTGTCGTAAAACATGGATAAACCCACTTCTAAGTTATATATGTTAAAAATTCTCGTTGAGCCTCTGTGCAGAGGTCTGAAATATATACAGGCAAAATATTGTTATAATACAAGCATTTTTTACGAAAGGAGAATATTTTAAAAATGGGTCATTCTATGTTCATTTTTTGTCAAAATATTGTACTTACTAAATAATTTTTTATTGTAATACTATTCTTAAAACATTTTTATATGCATTTTATAATCTAAGTGACACTAAATATCATAAATATTATCCACTTATATGCTTTTGCAAAATCACGGTTCCGAATGTAGTCGGATACCTTAAAAGAAGGTTTCTTGAAATGAAATTTCATATTTCTCATAGAGTTCGAAGTAATATGCAAAAACTGCAACAACAGAAAAGTTTGTCTTTGTGTTGTATTTTTTTCCTGCTGAAATGTTATATTAAATAGAGGATATTTAAAATACATTTAAACGTAAGACAGAAGAAGAGAATTAATTCATTATATCTTTGAGTAAGCACGATGTATAGGTGTTATAGAAGAACGAGAAAGTGGTAATTTACTCAGCCCATGGTGACAAATTCGAGGCGATTGTCGAGTCAAGGGATAGAAACACACTGTCAATGAGATCCTGCCTTGTTGAAGGGCTCATGCACAACAAATATGTAGAAATTCCCCTATTAGCATTGGAGTGGAAGTTTGCAAATGAGAATGGCAGCTCAGTTACTATCCTCGTCTATTAACCATGGTTCAAAATTACGGTCTCCATCACCAATCACCATCGCGTTACTTCAAAGAACAGCGTTAATCAATAATTAGAATCAAATCAAGTTTGCTGTGCTCTTACTTTGTTGAAGGAGTTCCGGCTCTCCATCGGAACTGACATTCCTAAGATGAACAAACCAGAAAATTCCCCTTTCAGGATCATCTTCGATTCCACCCAGAGAAGTGACAAACGGTTTGCCCTCCACCACATTGTACTCAACCCTAAGCGGAAAAAAAGGAGGTGTACTAAATCCAATATAAATAGTGCATGTTATTAATCGTTACCCAGAGTCTCTGAATGATTACTATGTTAATACCGATATGAATATTTGAAAACCACTTACTTTTGTCTGTTATCAATCTTTGCAACGGTTTCTATAACATCATATATAGAATTATTCGGGTGCATTTTGAGTCGCCAAGTTCTCGCCAGTTCGATTTTGTCGCCCAACCAAATAGAGAACTGCACAGAAATGGTTTCTCCATTAACGTTCAAGGCTTTCTCCAAAGCCTCCGCTTCTAACAAATGAAAATAGTATAGAGCAAGTATTAGAAAATATTTTAATATTATGTAAACTATTATAGTTCTTTCCATATTTTTTTAATGAAAAGTAGGTAATTTATAATAAATGCCGTTATCCATTGGAATATCCAATTTTAAATGTTTAAATATGCTACATTCGAAACCTCTTATAGTGTTTCGACCAGAGACGTAATTATAAAAAAAGAATGGAGATATGTTCAAGTTCCCTGAAAGAATGGTTGGATCACTGATAAAGAGTCTTTATTGATAATAAACTAAACACAAATGCCCGCCCCCACCCAGTATTGTAGATATGACACTCGGCTTATAATCTAGTGGGTTCGGGTTCAAATCCCAAATAAGGTATAGATATATCTTCTGGAAAAGAAGTCAGACTTTCGCCTGAAATTGATTCCCACACCTCGAATGAAAATCAGCGCACCTTTTCTGTTCTATGCTGGGATCATCATTTGTAATTAAAGTCTATATTCTGTATTTTCTTTGCATGTTTCTGTTAATCTATCTTTCGTATGTATCCCATTATTAAACACACGGCAATAACAACTAAGCCAATATAATTTTTAGAAAATAGTGCCTATTGATACGCCTTGTAAATTCATTGTTTTTTAAGATAGCTATAACTGAATATACTTTATATTTTTGGAGCTTGATTTAGGTACAACAAACTCATTTACAAAAATCAAAAGTCACATTAATAAAAAACTCTTAGCTAGAATTCTACTTATTATTTATCTAATTTGTAGGCAATCTTCTGTCGTGCTTAATACGGAACTTTTATAGAATCAAATCTTTACCTCTTCATAACGAATGCTTACATCAAAACAATCGCAGCATCCTATACCCCTTTGAAAAATCTTCAAATTAGGAAGAACAACATTTTAAGAGTTATCATTGCTGCACACTTTGGTACTTTAGAAAAAGCGTCTCCTATACACATATATTACAGTTGAGGTTGTAGACAAAATGCATTGCTAGAAATTCTCAAAGAATTTTCACATCCATTAAGAACCATTTAAGTCATTTTATTTTAAAACATAAGCTCTCCTTACGTACTAAATTCTCCTACTAAGACTCCAAAAGGGACCTCACCACTCAAGCCGTTTGCAGATTAAAACAGCTTTCCTCTCTTTTTCTATGCTTCATGACAGCTATCTGAAGGCGTAAGAATCGGATTCAAGAAGTTAAGAAGTTCCATTTATAAGAAGTTCCATTCCATTCGGTCCTAAGAGAGCCCACATCCTTAGCGCGAATTATTTCGGTTGGCGATAATTACGCCATCTTGGTAACCCTACTTTGGTACACTAGATATGGTAAGCCTAATTATTTCTGGAATTTTCTTATTTTGTCGGCGGGTATTTCGAATTTCATTTTGTTGTTGGGCACCGGGCTGGAAGTATGGCTGCATATGTGGATGAATATACCTTAGAGTCTCACTTTGTTGAATGCGAAATGTAAGAAAGAATTGATTGAATGGTGTATGAAAGAAGGATTGATTGCTTCGAGTTATGAATGTCCTAAATGTGATGAACGAAAGGGATTATACGAACGAAAGATCTCTTTTCGAAATCGTACCAGTCAAGCTGAAGGTTTGCTCGACCACTACCTCGCAGAATATATATGGCGGCGCTCACACGATCATTCACTTAGCGATGAGACCTTCAAAGCTTTTTTTAAAATCTGTTACGTTGTACCCTCCACTCGGAAAAGATAAGCAGTAAGAAAGTAAGTGCTGCTTTTATATTTTTTATATTAAATGTTTAATTTCTCTCTGTATTGTTTACATATATTTTTATTACGCATCCTCCTTATCCCGCCATATTAACTTGCCACCATTGTCGTTTTTGCTTGGAGCCATCTCGTTCTTGCTTGGCGCTTTTTTCGGTTTGTCGCCAAGAGTGTGGGCTCTCCTAGTATTTTACCAAGCTTGTGTCTTAGAGTTCTGAAATATTAAGTGTCAAAATATCCACGAAAAATTTGGAAAAAAAATCTATCAAAGAAATAGTTCTCCTTTTCCTAATCTTTTCTTGGAAATAATCTATAAACGATAAAAAACTAAAACCACTTTAGTTTAGTACGAGTTCATCTTGGAACAGTGAAAAAAAATTACTAAAACTGCAAGTACACAATATCCGCGATTCACTACAGCGATGTTATGTATATTTAATTTAGTTTTGAAAAAGTATTTTTAAAACGTAGCAAAGAAATTGATTATTTTGGATTTTTTGCTGTAGAATCACAAAATTTACGTGAAACCATTTAAAATTTATAGCACTTGCTACAAATTTAAAAGAAGTTGTTTTGTTTTTAAAGACTTAAAACCCGTATATTTTGCAGAGCTAGACACGCATTAATAAAAACTCTAAGTTGGATTTTTGAAGAAAAAAAACGATATTTGAAATGTCGATATTGATATACTGATTATATTTCTAGATAGACTAAGCACATACATTAATCGAAGATACTTGAACGTAATTCAGATCAAACACTTATCACCTCTATTTGAATTACAAGATAGAAGTTATAACGGAGTTAACAGTAAAATTATCACACAACAACACAGACGTGTACAATTTATCCTTATGTATAAAAGAGTATAATATTTTGATTATTCTGTTACTAGTAGCAAAATAAGTGTTTATCAATATCCGCAATAACAAGTGTTAAAAAATGATACAAAGACAATCTTTTAAGAAAATAATAACTTGTAAGCCATCGCAAAATTCATTTCATCTTTAATCTCTAACAGAATTCACCAAAAACAGTTATTTTTTGTAGTTATGGATATTCCAAGCCTAGATGTAATATATACATGGATCACATAAATCGGAACATGTTATCGAGGTTCACAGGGAAAAGCGGATGAACTCACCTGTCTCCGGAGTTACCTTGCAGTGGCTGGAGCTGACATTGAGCAAACTATTTCCAGTCAGGACTGGAAGGGCGTAGTAGGCATTCAGGAGCGGGACGTTGCCACTCACGCTCTGGAGAATGGACTGGAGAGCCGATTTTATATCGAAATCTTTGTCGTAAGAATCATATATCAGCAGAGCCTGCGCAAAAGAGGAGAAAGAAAAGATTAGCGTCCAAGACTTATACCACACACATTGCAAAATTTTCTTCCCATTCATTGGAGTGGAAATTTTGATTTCGTTTGTTATTAACGTTATCCTTTGATTCGCGCTACACTTTGACATCAATTGGGTTATTGGTGACTGACCAAGTATTTGTGAAAATCCATCGAGTAAATCGAGTATCTACCCAAAGGGCATCCCTTTTCCAAATTTTCATACTAATCCAATGTCAGGAATGTGATTCTGGATGAATTTAATTTGTATTTGCTTTTTTACACTGCTAGTCTACAGTGACTAGGAGTAGAAAGCACGACTTTAAAAAGCTAACCACAAGTTCGAGGCCTCACCATTATCTTAGTCGCAAAAAATTACAAAAAAAGGCATTCACTAAAATGGATTTTTTAACATTTTAATAAAAATTTTAGTCGAAATATTTTTAAAGAATTCTTTTCATACAAGCTCATTAAATTCCAATTTAAAAGGCAATAATATACCTTTTAATTATAATTGTTTTCTCTCTATCTAAGGTTATCTGTGATGTTACACAAACAAATTTGAGTGTCAAACTCTGCACCACTCCTATTGATTCTTTTAATCATGTTGAACTCCGGGAGGAATTAGTGACCAGTACTCCCAAGCATAGCAGCCATCCAGAATTACTCAGACAACTGGCACTTGAAGTAATAAATGGCATTCCCGATCAAGCCTTGATTATTTACACAGATGGTAGTCGTTAGGATACGGGTAGAGCAGGGAGTGTGGTATGTTTAGTAACACTCCTGGGAATGATGTTAAAATCAGCATCAGAAATCCTGACCACTGTTCCGTCTTTAGATCGGAACTCATTGCTATTAGTGGTGCTCTCGATCATACTCTCAATTCTTATAAGGACAGTATTTGGATCCTGACAGACAGCAAAAGCTCTATCCAATATTTAAAGAATTGGCCAAAAATTATGGACAGTACTGGTCTAGATATTTTATCCAAATTAGTAAGGATCGGTGAGAGGAAACAAGTATGTCTCCAGTGGATTCCATCACATGTGGGTGTGCCTGGGAACGAAGCTGCTGATGAGCTGGCTGGTAGGGGCTGTGATCTCTCTACCCCCAGCTCCACTGTTTTAACCCATTCGGAAATTCCTTCCTTCCAAAGAAATCAAATGAATTTGACTTGGCGAAACCCTCCTGCTCACCACTGGTACGCAGCTAAGAGTCCAGGCCTATCTATACAGTTCAGGAGTTCCAGGGCTCATCAGACGGCCTTGGCGCGCTTTAGAAGCGGTCACCTGCGTAATATGACTTTTGTGTAGGGGGTAAAGTCTTTCTTTACCTGTCCCTGCTATCTCCCTGCTTCTCCTGCTCATCTTCTGGACTGCTGGGGCATTTCCCTGCGACAGTTGTATGAACAGCAAGACCTGGTGTGTGACACTATTACGCGGAATGGTCAAATGGACTTGGTGTAGGCTTTCCTGCTCCAAAGGGATTGGAAACAACAAACAACAACAACAGTGTCAAGCTAATTTGAGAATATCTGATACGTTACTAAATGGTTTAAAATGTTTTGCACTGTCTATTCCTTAGTTGTTTTACAGTGTGTACGTTTTACAATACTTTCTGAGAGCTTAAAAGTTACCAAACATCATAAAAGACTACTGAAAGTGTTGTAATAAGTTATGCAGGAGAGATTATTACGTTTTGATGCATTCTCAAAATATCTCACTTACCTGCACCACGAGTGCTGTGGTTTTCAAATTGTCGACCGTTCCATTCCTGAACTGGTGCTTCTTGAGCTCTTGTAGCATGTCTTTTAGAATCCTCTCGTCCGTGACGAGGTTGGATTTTGTGGACATGCAAGCGAGAGCCAGACTAGACAATGCCTGAGTGTCTGAAAATGAAATGAGAAAAACATGTTAAAAAATGTATTTTCTATCAGAGATTTCTAGAAATATCTTTATTCTATTAATCCTCTATAAAAGAGAGAGACTCCCATTAACCATGAGTTTTATGGTAACACCAAAAGCTAGTGTCACTAAGCTTTTCTATAGAAATGTTTTCTATAGAAAAGCCTAGTGACGCTAGCTTTGGTTACTAATGTAATGAATAAGTGGAATTTAATTGTGTGTGTAAAATGGGGTTATATTTTGAGATTCAAATTTCGTAAGAGGAAATTAGATGACATCTAAGGAATAGTGTTAGAGGTTTAAAGTTCATATAAAAAAAACTCCTTTAGATATAAAAGGCTACCGGAATCTGAGAGAAAACTGATTGGAAATTACACTTGACTCCGTACAGCAATATAGAACTCAGACTAGTTCGTGATAAGGTAGTGATGGCTTTTTACCTTGAGATTGTCTTTTTTTTAATAGCACAAATAATTAAACAATGAACACCTTTATTGAAGAGAAACGATATAACTTCGTTTTTATCATATGATATTTCGTATAAATTTTACACACAGAAATATACTCTGGAATTTTATTTCTCACAAGCAAAAATCATCACCGGCGCATTTTTTTTATCAAATATTAACACACACAAGTATTTATAAAATAACATTTTATAACAAATTAATGTGCTACACATTTGGTTGGGCTCACGTCTTTCTTAGATGTTGCTCTAGACTGTTTTTAAAATTTTCGAATATAACGGATTGTGAAAGCATAACCGCATTGCTTACACTGAGTAATTTTCCGCATTCTTAAAAATCGTCTATTCTTTCAATTAATATAGAAAACGAGTCTTTCTGTATAAAAAGTGAATAAAATGTAGAGAGAAAGTAGTTGGGGATGGAGGACAAAATTGTGTAGTGAAAGAACTGTTTTGTGATTTGTCAAGATTAGAGTCACAGACCTGTCCAGAAAGGTCTGCGCTGTGAATCGTAGGCAGCCGTCACTCTGTCCACGTCCTTAGTGGTCATCTTGTCTCCGGAGTTGCAAAGGACGAGGATCTGAAAGGGGTTGGTGTAGTTGGCCTCCTCTGTCCTTTTCCGTAGTTCCTGAACTAGATTCAGTCCGTAAAAGTCTCTGGGATCCATGCACGCAACCAACATGGCGTGTATGTAAAGGGCCAGCTCCTGGGAACTCATCTTCTTGTCCCTTGAAGATACACAGAAAAAAGAATACCAACATTGAAGAGGCAATTATATCAGGCAATAAAGAAGCCTTTTCATTCTCCACTGATTGGATCCTAATCACGTTTTTATTAAGGATATAGAATACACAAAATATAGCAGAAAATATAGTAAAAATATATTTAAAAAAGAAGATGTTGAAATGCGCTACAAGTTTCTAAATCAAAATTTAGAGAAACGCATTGAAGAAATAATTTTTGAAGTAGTTGTATAGATTAAACGAGATTTAAAAAGCCTTTTTATTCCTGATTTTTATTGTTTCTATAACAATAAATATAAAGAAATTGCGAATTCTTTATAGTCGCACTGTAAAGCTACACAAGGGCTATTGGCGACGGACGTCGTAATTTTGAACCTCGGTCGAGTATTGAGGCCGACACTTGAGCTGACAATAATCTTAAAACTATGACACCATTCCAATGTTAGGACTTTGAGCCCCAAAAGGATTCATAAATAAAGAGGTGATAATTAAATAGATTGTTAGTTTTGTCTCCTGAGTACAAATCTGATATTCAAAGGTTGAAAAAATTACATAATGAAATTCAAGTAAACCTTCTGAGTTTGTCAGCATTGGATTTTTAGTTGAAATATTACATCTCGATGTTTGTTGCTATCATTTTAAAAATCCTCCCAAGTGATTTCACATTGGAGTATAATCAAAGAAATATTAGCAAAAATAATAATAAAAAGATATAACTCCATAAATCCGGCGTTAACGAATCCTGATGACTCTGAATACCCGCCATGAAGAGAGTTTAATGTTCGTCAAATCTGCTGAGTCTTAAAGTTCCCACATTGGGGTGTAGTGGAGGTGACAACTCAGTTGTCGTCATGGTCATTTAACCGAGGTACAAATAACAAGGAGCGTCGCCAACAGCCCTCTTGTTTCTTCACAGAGCGTGACGTAAGTAAAACCAAATCAAAGTAACCAATCACATATCTAATCACATAATCACCGATGACCATGGTTTATCGGTTTTTCTTCCGTCCAGCTAAATTGGTACTTAAAGATAGATCAAGCGTGCAATATAAACAAACGTCGCTACCGTACAGCACATAAATTTTGTGTCGTTGTTGCTCATGCTACCTGTTTGACATAGTCAGATCGAGACCCACGAAATTTATCGTGGCAGTAAGCTAGATGTACGCCTGTCGTTGGCCTTAGCCTCGAGCACCATACAGGTCCATTTTAGATCGGTGAAATTCCCGAAGGGAATATAGAACATTATGATAGATGGCGCCACCATCTATCTCCCCCTCCACAATTTAGGCATGGAACTGAAGTGGAGGGAAATTTTCTCCAGTTCCCTGCACTCGTGATTCAGCCCACAAGACTTTCTTACCCACTGATTTAACGAGCACGTACTACGTGTGTACTCGGAGGGTATTTGGCGGTACGGGCATCAAACCCAGGCCTTCCGGTTCGGAGTCCGGTGCTCTAACCACTAGGCTACCCACGGCCTCATAAATTTTAATTCATGTTAGAATACTGATATTTTTTGTTGAATGACTTCATACTTGGTTGTATGTATAACAATGAGGATTCTTACTTTGAGAGATGGTGCAACAGCTGAATAGTAAGTTCGTAGCTTATTTCCTGGCCAGTTGTATTTCCGGGACTAAAGATGGATTCGTTCGCTAAGTGCAGGGCGACCGCCACCCTGTGCAGTTGAAAACCCCATTTGTCAACGGTGGAACCTGACTTCCTCCTTCGCTTAAACCAGGAAATTAGTCTTGCTCTGGCGGAATCAACTCCCGGAACATTCAACACTTTATTCCCTGAAAAGATTGAAACATTTTTACTTAAGATATCATTCCTTTTTTTACTTTGTTAAGGTATCCGACTACGTTCGGAACCGTGATTTTAAAAAAGCGCATAAATGGATAATTTTCTTGATAATTAGTGTCACTTAGATTAGAATACAAGTATAAAATTGTTTTAAGGACATCTTGACAAAAAAAATTATTTAAGTACAATATTTCGGCAAAAAATTAACTTGAATAATTATTTTCGAAATATTCTCTTTTTGTGAAAAATGCTTCTAATATAATAATATTTTGCCTGTACATAACTCAGACCTCTCTACAGAGGCTCAACTAGAAGTTTTGAAAAATTCACATTATTTTCAGAGTTACAACCAATTTAAATAAGGATTGGAGTTTTTTTTCTTAAAATTGTGCTCCCCTCTGCTGTCGTAAAACATGGATAAACCCACTTCTAAGTTATATATTTCAAAAATTCTAGTTCAGCCTCTGTACAGAGGTCTGAGTTATAGACAGGCAAAATATTATTATAATAGAAGCATTTTTCACAAAAGGAGGACATTTTGAAAAAAGGTTATTCTAAGTTAATTTTTTGCCAAAATATTGTATTTAAATAGCTTTTTTTTGTCAAAATGTCTTTAAACAATTGTATACATGTATTCTAATCTAAATGACACTAAATATCATGAAAAATATCCATTTATGCGCTTTTGCAAAATCACGGTTCCGAATATTATGAAACATTGTATTGAATTATTATTGGTGTGTCTCTGACTTTGAATCCAATGAAAACCTCTTCGTTCATAAAACATCTCACCATTTTGTTTCGACTTACTTACTTCGCAGGTATTACTTTTATTCCAACTGTCACTAGAGACTGTAACTTTTTTTATTCAGTCTTAGGATACACTGTTGCCAACTTTTACTATTTATATAAACTTAATATAACGCTATGTATTTTTTTTTTATAAAAAACTGAAACAATTACTTGGTTATTTATTGGACGGATATCCCATAAATTAAATCAAGCTTTAAAATCCATCATATTTGTGAAACAGTTTAAAAGTTATATTTTAAACTAACCGTTATTCTTCGTTAAGAGTTCGCTTCTTTATAATCATGCAGCAAGGAATTTTTTGAAATTTTTAAAAAAAGGATGTGGTTAACAATTTTAAAATTAAAATAATACACTCATGGAAAAAAAATTAGCGCACCAAAAAGAATTAGTCAAAATGAAACAAAATTTCATATACGTAATGACTACTTTGATAAGTAAATAATTAGAAAATCAAAGAAAAATGATTATTTATTTCAGAGAAATGGCAAAAGAACGGAAGATTTAATACCCTGTTGAACCCCCTCTAGCGCGAATTCATGATGCGATACGATAGGGCATTGAGGCATACAAGTTCTGTATGATGTCTTGAGATCTTTCGTTCTATATTTGCGGTAACCTTGCCTCTGGTTCATTCCCAACTCACCGTCCCAAATAATCCAAGATATTCTCAATTGATGACAAATCTGGGGATCGGGCAGGCAAAGGAAGGGTAGTGACAGCGCAGATACAGTCTTGTGACACCCTTGCCGTGTGCGTCCGAGCATTGTCTTGTTGAAAAATGGCTCCAGAGAGCCGTTGCATGAGTGGCAACACATGTGGTTTCAGGATGGCATGAACATACCGCTGGGCAATCATGGTGCCACGGATCAATACTCGGGGTGACAATGTATTGTGGGCAACGGCACTCCATACCATCACACCAGCTGTGGGAGCAGTGTGTCGCTGTAAAGCCAAGGCAAGATTGAGGAGTTCACCACGGGGTCTCCACACACGAACACGATTGTCATCACTGCTGAGATTGAATCTGGATTCGTCTCTAAAGACGACCTGGTTCCATTCCGCTGCAGTCCAAATTCCTTGTGCGCGGCACCACTCCAAACGGAGGCGTCGATGGGTGGGCTTCAAAGGCAGCTCATGTAATGGGCGTCGCGTTCCCTAATGTCCTTCAGCCAGGCGCCTTCGTAAGGTTCGAAAAGACACAGGGGCCCCTTGTGAAGGTGCTACCTGTACCTGGATGGCGGCCGATAAAGCAGTTGGCAGTACGCGTGCATTTCCTATGATGTGGCGGTCTTCTCGAACGACTGGTCTGTCGGGCGACCTGAGCCTTGTCTTCGTGTAAATGACATCTCTCGAATCCACTAGTGCCAACACCTCCTCACAACACAATCAGAGCGGCCTAATTGACGAGTTACTTGCCTAGCTGACCACTCAGCTTCCATCATGCTGATGATTCTCCCCTTCTCAAACTGAGACAGCTGCTCATATTGTCTTCAAAAACGGCGTAATGGCATGTTTACCTCAGGTCTTTCTTTGTAAACGATTCAGCGCACTCAAACAAGCTTTAGTTATCTGTTTTATACTCCACGGTGAACGACGTTAAGCGCCCTCTGCCGGCTATACGTAATCCGCAATCACACTGCGTTTCTAATTTGTATATCTCCCCGATATGTACCTTCATGCCATGTTTCGTTACGATCCCGCAATTATTTCTTGGTGCGCTAATTTTTTTGTCCATGAGTGTATATATATTTTTTTGTTAGTAAAACATTGTGTCGTTAATTTTTTGTCGTTAGGATCCCCTATGGTTTAATTTTTTCACTTCCTCAAAGTAGTGTTTTTTTCTTCTTTTTTTTTAAAGAGCGTATTTTAGGATGCGCTGTATTCTTCTTTTTAAGAAACATGAGTATAGTATAGTTATTGTTATTTAACTCTGATCCAATAATCAAAATAATTAACCATAAATAATAAATATTAATGTATAATAAAAAGTTGTGTGTGTTTTGACCTCACAATAGAAGTGAACACTTCTGATTTATTCTAGGCACGAGTATCCATTTGTTTAGATATACTATGTTTTCTTTTACTACAGTTTACACAGTTCCCTTTTTCGTGCCCTTCATTGTGAGATTTATTATTTTATCCTTTCTCTGTAAATGGCAATGTTTAAGTAATTATTTATTCTTATATATTTATATAGGAGTATATACGATTTTTAAATGCCAGTTTGTCTTCTTATTTAAAAATATTTCAATGTGGATTACTTATGTATATTATATTTATATAATATTTATAGTACTTTACGTACCATCGCAACAATGCCAACGTTGAAGATAACTCGCCAGTTTATCAACCCTGATTTCTCATGTGTTTTACGTGCTGAATTTGCAATGGGCTTCCTTTCATATAATGTCACCGATACCGTTGAGACAATACGTAAGTACCATTTATATAATCCTTATATCGTTGTATAGTATGTAAGAATAGGAAAATTTATACTCTGAGAGTCGTTTACTGTTCATAAAATTCTCTAAGCAAACAAAAGGAGAGGGTTCGTGCTATTTTGCCTTTATTACCTCGTGAACTTTTAGCTGTCATCGCTAATATAAACCAAAATATTAGTAATTTTCTGGCCAATTAGCATCCTTAAAATTTCGGATTTTAATAATTTGGCCCATTTTTGTGCATTAGATCTGCTTAATCAAAAAATAGATTCTGTGTTTTGTTTCTTTTGGGCACAGACTTGGACAAATTAAAGGTGTTTATCTAATGAAGGAATACTTTCAACAACATAATACGTTGAATTTACACATTCCGTTTGTGATATTTTTAAACATTATTAATCCTAAGCAATATTTAACCTTTACTACATAATCCGTCAAGAGATTTCTGATTCTCAACAAATAGCGGCAGTTTGATAACAAAATTTTAAATAGTATTACAATAACTACCAGAACATCTCTTCCAATTTCCTACGTAAGAATAATAAGAATCTTTTCAATTATTTTCGCTTGGGCTCCTCTACTCTCGTTTACTTGTTGAATATGAGTGGAAGTGGGTTGCATGGCAATAATATTTAACGAAATAATATAAAAATAAAATTGAAAAAATGTACATGAAAATTTTTAAAAAAAACAACATGCGCCTAAAAAATGTTCCATTCAAAATAAAGCGAATTCATTCTTCAGCAAAACGAGCTGAAAGAAGTTATCACTTCAATGAAAAATTAGTTAATCAAAATAATTAATTCTAAAAAAACTTAATTTAAGAATGCACATATATACATTTACATAATATACAAATTGTTATTGTCACTTGACTTCTCACTCGCTTTCAGCATTCTAAGGCCTGAAACTAACGTCATTTCACCCATCTAAAATAGGAGTGATAATTCTCGTGAAATATTGTATTCGAATTTCTATCAATTAGCCCACATTTGCCATCTTTCATTAAAATAAACAGCTACTTTAGAATGTGATACAAGCTTTTGTAATGTTTGAAGAAATCCATATGGACGCTTACAGTGCGTCCGTAAGGCTGAGGGATAAATTAAGAGGAACGCGATCAGCGCTTTTGTAACGGCAAAAGGTTTAAAGTGATTAAATTATTTTAGCATTGAATTTATTTTATTAAGGATTTTACAATCGGGGTGCAGCTTCAAATAATGGGTTATTAAAAAATTTGGGTGTTAATTATCTATTATAAATCTAATTTTCATTTGGAAGTTTGCCATTCAATACTGTGCAATGAGAAATGTGATTAACCCGTATTACCTAAGGAAACATCATCCTTTGCAGAATTCGATCGTTGTAGCCTGTCTGGTACAGAGGTACCTAGAAAAGAACGCATTGAAGTTTATAGGTTTTAAAGTGAAAAAAAAATATTATCACGCAGTTTCGTACAAAAACAATAAATTACATCTAAAACGCACTCGGAAAAATCCTAAAATGATAGAAGAACTGCTCTAATCGTTTCTTCAGTATTAATTTTAAATATATAAGTAAAATATATAAAATATAAATATATATATATAATAAATATATATAATGCGAGTGATAATTTTTTAACGCTTAATATAACCAGAAATTTTGAAAAATATATTTTAAATATTAAATCAGAAGGCAAAATTATAATTATAATATAATAAAATAAATGCACAATATATATATATATA